>PVKB01004266.1:0-151095 GCA_004027205.1 Ctenodactylus gundi | reverse complement strand
AAAAATCACCTTTATTTTTATAAACTGAACATCAGAGTGGTCTGCAATGAGGATTATATGAGGAAATATTGCAACTAGAAAAGAGGAAGTATAACCATGCATTTGTAGGATGTTGCACAGTGCCTAGTCGTTAGGAGCTATTTTGATGATGTTTGTGGCATAGAGTTGGGCTAACAACCTAAACTTTTCTAAACCATATACTTTTATTAATGCAGCCTGAAACAGAGTTTGGTTATTTTGGGATGATATTGGCTGCCTTTCACTTATATTCAAAGGTTCAGACTTTAAAGATCTAGGCTTTGGGCTGTGAAGGAACAGGAAACAAAAGCTCCCGAGGTACCTATGTGAATCCCTTAATAAGGCCCTTCTGTGGAAATTGATGATGAGGCAGTGTGAGGTGGTTGAGAAGAGGCAGCAGAAAGCCTGCATGGACTATGCTGGGTGCAGGGATTAGCATGGAAGCCCTTGAATCAGAGGGTGGGAAAGGGTCAGGGAAAAGACAGGTGTTGGCTTCAGGTGTGGGCCTAGCCTTAATAACACTAAATAAAACATGAGGCTGACCTGGAGTCTGGTTCCCCTTCTCTCCTGTCAATTAAAATCCCTCTTGTGTCCAAAATGTTCACGGTTGAGGGGGTGGGGATCAAAATTATGGAAAGCTTTCTAGTCGAGATTGAACCAGAGTGTGGTCTCGCCCGGCCTGGTGGCACATGCCTGTGATCCCATTGTTCCGGGAGCAGATCTCAAGTTTGAAGCCAGACTGGGCAACATAGCAAGTGAGTGAGACCCTGTCTCAAAATAAAAAATAAAAAATAACGTGGGGATGCAGCTCTGTGAAGGCCTTGGGTTGATCCCCAGTACCAAAAATAAAATAATAAAATGAAATGAAGTGTGGTCTCTAGAAATGTACATCTTTTTTGACTCGTGGTGCTTATTAGCTGGTAATCTTGGGAATGTACCAACTTGCTCCATACCTCTATTAACTCACCCATAAAATGAGTGTAGTAAGAGTGTCTATCTATTAAGATTGTTGGGAGGGATTTAATAAAATATTATAAATTTATAATATAAATATAGCTGGACCCCGTGGTGTAGGTCTCTAATCCCAGTACTCTGGGAGGCTGAGGCAGGCGGATCACAAATTCAAGTCCAGCCTCAAAATAAAAAATAAAAATTGGGCTGGGGATGTACCTCTGTGTGAAGGCCCTGGGTTGGATCCTCAGTACCACGGTCAATTAGCTAACCAACCACTCAGCCAATCAATGTAGTATAGAGTAAGTTTTCAGTAAATGTTGGTTACTGTTACTATGATATTGCTTATCCTGCTTGGCTCCTTATTCTGATCCAGATGCAGTAATAAGAAGTATATAAAGAAAAGGATAAATATCTCCAGTGACTAATGGTGGGAAAAATATAGAGTTAGATTCTGGCTTCAGGATCTGGTAGAAATAATTCTGAGTAGGAAAACTAAATGCAGAAACCTTGGATGAAACTAGGAGTGGGGCTGGGCTTGGAAGAAAGAGGGCTGAGCTCATCTGCTCCTGCTGTTGCTTTAAAAAGCTGTGGACCTTAAGTGAAGACAGAAGTGGCCGACCTGCCAGCTGGCTTACCGTCAAGGACTGTACTTTCCCCACTATCACCAGCATAAGGCTTGGAGGTTATGGCTCCTATCATAGGAGTGGCCTCCTCCAACACTGCTGGGAAAAGGGGCGAAGTCTCAGCCTATAAAATGACAAGGAAGACCTTTATTTAGCAACTATACACAACCTCCGGACATAAATTCACTCAATTTTATGGAACTATTAAGGTGATTTCAAAAAGTATTTTAAAAATTCCTCAAAATAATAAAAAAGTAATGGTCATAAAAAGTCACATATTATACCAAATATAGATAGAGAGAAGGAGATGGCTACATAAGACAAAAATCCAGATTTATTGAAATTTTAAAAAGTCAGCAATTGTTAGACCAGACTTACTTGAAGAGAAAAATCAGTGAATTGAAAAAGTCATTTTTTTCTTCTTTTAAGTAGTGAGTAGTTATCAGAGAAAAAGAAAGATATGAATACAAGTAGAGAGTTCCAAATGAGACTCTGAGTAGTGGGGCAGCTATATAGAAGAGTTAATGGGCTGGGAATTTGCTAGAACGTAAGAAAAATGAAAATCCTCAGCTTCAGAAGATACTCCATTTACCCAGAAGGATGAAGACAAAAATTCACACTGAAACTATAGAGATTTTGATCCTATTGACCTACATAGAAAGAGTGAAAATTTGGACACTAAAAATTTAATAGTGGTAGGTGATTATTATGGTGCAAGCCTGGGACAGCTACTTAGAAGACTGAGGCAGGAGGATCACAACTTATAGCCTAGCCTGGGTAATACAGCCACTTAGTGAGACTGTCTCAAAATCAAAAATCAGAATAGGTTGGGAGTGTAGCCTAGTGTGAAGGCCCTGGGTTTGATCCCTCCTATCACACATACTTATACACAAAATTGGTTGTATCTAGGGAGGGCTGTGATTTTAATTTTCTTACTTTTCTATGCTGAATGTATGTATTAGGGCTGTTGGTCCCCCCCCCCCCCTTTTATTGATATGTATACGTGCAAAATTTAAGGTTTACAATGGAGTTGAGCAGGGCTGTTGATTTTAAGATGGAAAACTTGATACGCACTGAGTCACATATTTGGCCAAGTGCTTGGTGTCATGGACCTCTGGGATACCAGATAGACCATGTAAAAAAATCATTATCACATTTTTTTAACGGTTGCAATCTTTTGATCTGTATTTCTGAAATCCCAAATTTCTGGAAGCTGAAATTGTTAAAAAAATGAAATTAGCAACAAAACTCGAATTGATATAAAACTCTGTGGAGTTTGTCTAACACTAAGTATGTGTAGAGATACGCTTTTTTGTAGATATATTAGAGGGTCTGTTAAGTGGCATGCTGCAGAAATTCCTGGTAGGCATTTTATAAAATACATAGTTCATACACTGTCAGCTTTCCTAAAGTCCATTACCATTGTGAATTCCAAAACATACCTGACTTCAAAGATTCAGGAAAAGAATTTTGGACTTTTATCAACCAGTATGTGTGGTCAGTTTTTAAAGGTTTGATATTGTACAAGGACCATAATTTCTCAGTTGCTGGATTTTTCTTCCAGTCTCCATTCTATACCCTTAAGAGTCATACTTATGTTTCACTCTGTATTTCCCTCTGGTATTGGAGTTACTTCTCATACAGGCCATCTTAATATTAGAAAGATGGCCATTTTTAACTCCAAGCAGAAAATCTCATGAAGCCAAAGAAACTTTCCCTGTCTGTGTATCATTTTTGAGAGAACTCTGATTGGTTCTGCCCAGATTACATACTACTGTTAAACCAGTTACTGTTTGAGGGATGGGAATTCTGGCCAACTTGGGATATATTGTTACCCCTCCCCCATCTGCGGTGTGTGTGTGTGTGTGTTGGAGGGGGGGGAAGTAGGTGGTACTGGATGTGGGGAGCCAATGAGAGTAAGTGGTGTTCCTATATCCCCTGGAAATGGATGGGTGTTGAAAAGGACACTAATCACTTCCTCTACCAGTACTGTCTTAGTTACTTTTTCGTTGCCGTGACTCAATACCCGACACCCACAAATTTAGGAAAGGAAAGGTTTATTTTAGCTCACAGTCTCGAAGGTCACAGTCCATTCAGGGGTGGCCGGCAACAATCGAAGTACATGGCAGAGACAGAGGTGGAGGCAGCTTCCCTGGACAACCAGGAAGACAAGCTGAGGCTAGTTGAGACTAGTCCAAGTCTTCCAGGAAGGCAGGTGCAGCTTATGTATCCTTTCAGGTCTCCGCCCAGTAACCAGTCCCTCCTGCATCCAGGTGTGGCCACTACACAGTGTTAATCCTAACTCACATGCCTTTAGTCTTAACTGTAATCCACCCCACCAGACTAGTCCCCAGTCCATCAACATCACATGGTTCCATAGACAATCCATAACATCAAAATACATGAGACTTGGGGGACACCCCAGATCCTAACCACAACAAGGACCTTGTAGAGTGAGGAGGGAGGTAGGTACCAGTCCGTCAACAAGAGAAAAATCCACTATAGCACATGTAGGAAATAATTTTATGTAACTTCCTCCTTCTCCAGCCTCCCCTGCACATTAAAAAAAAAAAAAAAGATAGCTGGGTTGATGGTATATGTCAGTCATTTCAACACTTTTGGAAGCTGAGGTAGGATCATAAGTTCAAACCCAGCCTGGGCAATTTAGGAACTTAGACCTTGTTTTCAAATCAAAAACAAAAATGGTGTAGCTTAGTGCAGAGACCGGGGGCTCAGTAGCCAGTCCCCTGCCTCCCACCTCCACATCCAGTAGAAACAAAATAATCCTTACTCTTCAAGGTCCATTTGAAGTCTTTCATCTTTATAAAACTTTCTTAGAGGCTGAGGATATGGTCCAGTGGATAGAGTGCTTAGCAAGAGCACGGTCCCTGGATTTGATTCCCCAGCACCACATAAATTGGGCATGGCAGTGTATGCCTATAATCCCAACACTCTAGAGGCTGAGGCAGGAGGATTGCCCTGTATTGAAGGTCATTCTGGCCTATATATGTATAGTGAGTTCAGGATCAGCCCGGATTACAGAGTGAGACACTGTTTCAAAACAAAGCAAACTTTCTTATTCACCCAGTCTTTTCTGGCTGCTTATATCTTTGTGCTATATACAGTTTACACCTGTTTTATCTTGCTAATGCTTATTAAAGTTAGTAAACTCTAGCCCGCAGTGCCTAATATTTGATCACTTCATTGCAACATAATTGGCTCTAATTTTTTGAGTTAATGAATTCATGAATTTTTTGGGTGGAGTTCTGTTGGAATTTGAGCCCAGGGCCTTCATACTGAGCTACATCTCTGGCACATGTTTTAGGGTTTCTTTCTTTCTTTCTTTCTTTTTTTTTTTGAGACAGGTTCTTGCTGAATCTCTAAATTGCCCTGGCTGGGGTTGAATTTGCCATCTTCCAGCCTCCACCTCCCAGAGTACTGGGATTACAGTCCCGTACAACAGTCCTAGCTAATTTTTAACTCTATTTAAAGGTGTTTTCAAGTTAGGTTTATAGTTCTCAGTGATGCAAAGTGTATTTGTGTGTTGGTTGTAATTCTTCTACTTACAAGAACTGATAGAACTTTACCTGAAAACACCTTGTGGTTCTTTGACCTTTTGTTTTTTCTCACTTATGGAGTGAGCTTGCATGCAAAATTAGTCTGATATTGGAGGGCAGCGGAGGCAAGAATTGCAGTGTTAGTTTGCATTCCTGTTCTGACTGCTAACTGGTGAGCACTGACTGTGGTGATTATTGCTTTTATTTGTCCATGCAGAAATTTTTCCCAGGACAAATACATGTCTCCTGTGTAAATAGTAACATTGTATTAAAACCCTATGGCCTGTTCTCTTTCTCTGTCTGTCTGTCTGTCTGTCTGTCTTTAGTAATGTAGTAGACTTGCTTATTTGGTGTAGTGGATTTTCTGAAAAAGTGAATTTACAGAGATCTTAGCAACCTATGAGAGTGATAAATCTCTTTTGCCAGAGTTAGCAAGTCCTTAATTAGTAAGGCTGTCATGTAATTAGAACCCCAAAAGCACTGAAAGTCAGCAATACTGTTCCAAATTTCATATTCTGCTGTGTGACATAATGTATTGATCCTTTGTAATCAGTGCATAGTACCACATTGGGTCTTCTTAAGAAGTTTGTCTCTATTGACTCATCCAGAAGGATCAATAGAAAACCAAATATAGAAAATGGAATCATACACAGATTTCACATTCCTTTAAGCTCGATGTAGCAAAATAAGTTGTGTTTTACTCTGAGTCCTACAGCTAAAGTCTGAAAAACTATCTACATTTTTGAGTAAAAAAAATTGAAATAACAGGAAAATTAACTCTTTTACAAAAGAAGTCAGTTGGCTATGTTGTCTCTGAGGTTGACCACTTTCAAGATATGAACATTTGCTTGTTTTATAGCCATGATTGAGGGACTCTCAGGTTCCTACCGAGATTGCATTTCCTTAACAGAGCAAGTTTCAGTATCATTTTAATTCTTGATTAGAGATTTAAGATATATAAACAGTAGAAGTGATACAGACTTAGATTTGTGGCTATGTCTTTTCTTACTCAGGTGAAGTGCTGATACTATATCTCTAGCTTGAGATTTAAGGCACATGAAAACATGCTTTAAAAGTATAATGATGACAGAGCTGGGCATGTTGTTGCATGCCTGTAATCCCAGCACTGGAGAGGCTGAGGCTGGAGGATTGCCGTGAGTTCGAGGCCGTAGTGGGCTGCAGAGTGAGCTTAGGACCAGCCTGGACTATAGAGCAAGACCCTATCTCAAAATGTAAATAAAACAAAATGAAATATGCTGACAACAGAGCAAGACCCTGTCTGAAAAGAAAAAAAGGAAGAAAGAGAGCTGACAAAGCCAGGTATGGTGGCATATGCTTGTAATTCTCAGCACTTTAGGTAGCTGAGGCACGAGGATCTCAAGTTTAAGCCTGGTCTAGGTGATTTAGCAAGACCCTGGCTTAAAAATAAAAAGGATACAGCCCTGTATTCTTTTCCCAGTACCACACACAGACACACGCACACACAGACGCATGCACACACAGACGCACGCACACATGCGCGTGCAAAGCATGGTGACAATATTCTACCTTGCCTTGTCTCTTTTATTTAGCACTTGCTTATCCACATGTATAGGATGGACTGTTGTGATGGGAGCGTAGCTCAGGACCTGCCTAGTGGGCAGAAGGCTCTGGGTTCGATTCCCCAGCACCATATAAAGATTGATCACAGGGACTGGAGGAATGGTGTAGTGGTTAAGGCACTGAGTTTGATTCCCCAGCACCACAGAAGCTGGGTGTGGTGGCACATGCTTATAATCTAGTACCCGGGCAGCAGAAACAGAAGGATTTCCGTGAGTTCTAGGACAGCTTGGGTTGTATAGTGAGTTCAGGACTACTCTAGTCTATAGAGTGAGACCTTGTCTCAAAAAAAAAAAAAAAAGTGCTGGGCATGGTGGTACACTCCTGTAATCCTAGCATGCCCTGAGGTAGGAGAATTGCCTGAGTTCCAGACCACCCTGGACTATGGAGAAATGATTTCTGCAGCAGCCCAGATAGATGACAGAGTAAGACCTTGTTTTAAAGAGAGAGATGGAAAGATAGAGAGAATTGAGTTGTTTGTATTTGAAATATTATAATAAAACTGGGTTACATTATTAAATTCAGTAGGTGGTACTAAGTGATTAGTATTAAAAGTAGTTTTTTTTTTTTAAAAAGTTGAAAAAGATTTCTCTTTTGTGTATGAGTATAGAATCTTCTCTACATGTTAAGTTTGACTTTGGATATTTTCATCCTTAGGTTTGAATATCTTACAGGTGCTCTGTAGAAAAGTATGTGCATTTCTAGACTTACAAGTTAAATGTATTTATATTTGGTAAATTTCCTCCTGAAAACCCAGAATCTTTCCCTATTGTTCCTTTTCCCCTATTTGTGTAGCATTCGTCCTCTAGATTCAGTACTAATAAAGGAAGAGGAGAACATTTTTCCATGAATGGAAAAAAAGCACATCCGAGATCTTTGACCTCTGTTCTGCATTCCTGAGAGGACTTGTTAGTGTGCCTGAGATACCAAGTCGAATGTTGGAGGTCTTTAAATGTTTCCTTGTTGGCCAAGATGTTGCTTCTTTAACCCATGGAACACGTTAGAGCTGGCGCTCTCAGCCTTTGCCTTTGAGACCCACCGCAGCTTCCTTGGGAATGCTGGTAGGAATGGGGGTTAGAGCTGGGGGGAAAGGAGATGTTCAGAGTGAGTTCTGAGGGTGGGTTGGAGATACTCTCTTCCAGTTGGGCTTTCTGGCAAATCGTGATATTGAGTGGGAAAGTAGCAGCAGATCTGAAGATCAGCCAGATGTGGCTTCTCAGTGTCATGTGATTTTTGGAAACTTCTTGAACGTGTTTGGGACTCTTTAGATTGTTAGTGCTTGATGAAGTATTTAAAATCACAGTTAATATTTGCTGGGAGAACTGAAGCCCAGAGAGGTTAAGTTGCATTCGTAAGATAACAGCTATTAAGTATCCAAGGGGGTGCTTGATCCTCAATCTAGTAACTTCCCCTATTATTATACTAGTCTCTGAAACAAATTAAGTATAAGTTTTCTTGCTGCCTTGTGGCACAGTTCTCTAATCCTCACACTATTGGAGGACAAGGTAGAAGGATCACAAGTTGGAGCCCAGCCTGGGCAACTTAATGAGTTAGTGAGGCCCTGTCTCAAAGTACAAACTAAATTGGGGCTGGGAGTGTAGCTTAGTGGTTAGAGTGCTTGCCTAGCAAGTGCAAGGCTCTGGGTTTGATTCCCCAGCACTATGTAAGCCTGACATAGTGGCAGACATCTATCATCCCGGCGCTCAGAAGGCTGAGGCAGGAGGATTTCTGTGAGTTTGAGGCCAGCCTTGGCTACAGAGTGAGTTCAGGACTAGCCTGGACTATAAAGCAAGATGCTGTTTCCAGATAACTGAGTACATGTCTGGATGGATAGATGGATGGATGGATGAATGGGCTGAGGATGTAGCTCACTGTGAAGACTTGGGCTCTATTCTCAGTACTGCACTTGCATGCACATACCATTTTTCTTTGGAATTTTATTTTGTTTGTAGATAAGAATAACACGAAGATACCAAGTACTTTCAAGTGCTTATATTTTCTTCTCAGACCTTTTTAGTTTGGAACAGGGTTTTGCTAAGTTGCCCGGATTGGGCTGAAATTTTTGATTTTCCTGCCTCAGCCTCCAGGAGTGCTGAGATGCAGGTGAGTGCCACCATGCCTTGCTTCCGTTTTCTTTTTGACCCTCACAGGTCATTGGGTTAATCCGTAGATGAATGTGGTGGTTTGTATCTGGAGTGTCCCCCACAAAGCCCCATGCTCCTGTGGATACTGTGTAGGGTTGGGAGGTGGGGTCTGGCTGGAAGGGACGGGTGCTTGGGACTTGAGTTGGAGGGGCGTGTGCTAGTTCTGCCCTTCCTCCCAATCTCTCTGCTCCACCATGTTGTGAGGATCCTTGTGTCCTGGAGTCCTGGCTCCTGCCCTGCTATGTAATTCCACCGTTTTCCAGCCACCCACCTGAAAGGACTGAGACTTGCTGACTATAGGCTACAATAGATCTTTCCTCCCTGAGTTGTTGGGTATTGAGTCACAGGGATGAAAAAGTAACCAAGACACTGAGAAAATAGACCCAGAGAGGTTGAGTAAGGAGAGCCCATTTCACATTCAGGACCTCTGACTGGCTCTGTATATTACACCATAAACCTATAAATTGAGAAGTTGTCAGTTCCCTTTGTGCTAGATAAGCAGCTATTTAAAGAGATTCTGTGACAATATCTTTTGTAATATGATTGAAGTGAGACTCTTGTCTCTCAGGTTTTTCTTATTCACACAATTTTTTTTCCCTCTAAGAATAGACATTCTCTTTTGGGATGTGATGTCGTTAATGGTGTGCTTTGCAAGTAGATTAACTGATTGAGCTTGAATCTTGAGCAGCTTGTGTTTTTTAATTAACACTTTGGGCAACCTAATTTTGCCTGTGTGTTAGAGTTAAAAATATTGTAGTTAAGGGAAGAATTTCTAAAAAAGTTTTAAGTTACTTTAGAGATTTTGTACTTTTCTTTGATATTAACAAATTGAATTTTATGACTTTAGTGTTAGTCCTTATTAAAAGAATATAAAGGTGATCATTATGTTCCATAGATGAAGAAACTTAGATTTAGAGACTTCAAACACTGTGCCCAAGATCACACAGGAAGTGGCCAAAATAGGATTTAGATCTAAATCTATCTTATTTTAATATTTTTTATTAATCATTTGCAGTTTTCAAGTAGCTTGTGAAAAGCAACAATCAACAGTCATTCACAGGATTAAAAAATATAACAGCCTCTTTGCTTCAAAAGTATTCCTATATTATACGTGGAACAATTGCTAGTAATCCTTTAAGACCTGTTAATCTTTTAATACTATTAATATGTTAAAATCCTATAAAAATATTTGACCAGGTCTGCGATGACAGCAGTGAGAATTGTTTTTTCATTGGCAATAACTGATAGCAGGTTAGGGGTGTGCTCAGCAGTTAGAGAAGTTGCCTAGCATCCATAGGCTCCATGTAAACTGGGTGTGGTGGTGTACACTGGTCATCCTGGCAAGCACTCGGGAGGTGGAAGCAGGACTGCCATGAGTTTGAGGCCAGCCTGGGATACACAGAGAGTTTAGGACCAGCCTGGACTACGGTGAAAGACCATGTCCCTCTAAAAAAGAAAAAAAGTGACTGATAGAAGCTGAATGTGGTGGTTTACGCCTGTAATCCTTGTAATCCTAGCACCCACCCTGGCAGCAATGGGAGCAGGTTTGGAAATTCAAGCCTAGTCTGAGAAATATGGCCATTTAGCGGGAACCCTGTTTCCAAATTTGACAAGGTAGTTTGCTGAGGATGTAGCTCACTATGAAGGCTAGGTTTAACCTCCAGAACCAAACAAAAACAGTAACAATTCCAAAACCACAAGAATCACCAGCTGGGCCTGGCAGTGCAGGCCTGTAATCCCAGTACTCTGGAGACTGAGGCAGGAGGATCAAAAGTTCAAGCCCATGTGGCACTTTAGCAACTTAGTAAGACTCTGTGTCTGAGCCACAAATAAGACTAGGCTGGAGATGTAGCTCAATGTGAAGGTCCTGGACTCCGTCCTTAGTTGCACAAAGCAAAACAAAAACTCATGGTAATTAGTCTTGGACCTCATATCATTTTAAAAAAGTAACTTTTTGTAAACAAGTGGTGAAATGTTCACTTAGCCTATTTTGAAGTATAGGATTGCAACATTATGTGAATGCAACTAATATATAAACATCTCATTTTTGTCACACTTGATAAACATAGGAGGAGGGACATGGAGGGAGGGGAACGTAGGTCTGTGGTTGGGGAGAGAACACAAGAAGTTAGGCATTAAGAAAAGTCTCAAGTTCTCTTAGCTATTCCTGATTTCTTTCTAACCATCCTGTAACTTCTTAGCTTTCCACTCAGCTCTGAGATAGCATGGGAGTGACTGTCTCATAGTAGAGAAACCCAAGTTACAAATGAAGAGTGCTGGTAGGGGGTAGATTTTGTGGAGAGGGCAAAGAGGTGTGGGAGGGGGAGTGAGTAGGTGTGAGGAAGGAAGGCTCCTAACTGTGACCAAGATACTGTCTGGCATGCATAATCACCGATTCCTCAAGGTGAATGCAATCATGATGTGCTGCAAATGCATTACTAATGTAAAGAGTAACTTTGGGAAAAAAGAAATCTGTGATTATAAATTGTAGTGGCTGTGAGTTGTTAGCATGGTTTAAGGAAAAAACCTTCTAGATCAGGAGTCGGGACACGTGGTCTTATTAAGGTTTCTTTCTAGATTTGTGTATTTACTTACACAGTAGTATAGACTGAGACATTCAGACTAAATGTGAATCAGTATGTCTATTTTTATTAAAAAATGTAGAATAAAAAATCAGAGTAAGAATTGCTTTGTGAAACACTATCAGTTAAGAATATGTATAGGATACTGAATTGCAATTTTTTCACAGTGAATTTAGTTTTCTAGCCCACAATTTAATGGTTTAAAATAATTATTTTTATTAAATGTCATAGTTTTTGTTAGGACATGGCTTGGGCTGTTTTGTTGTGTATCATGTGATGTTGAATAGGATCCCTTGGAGGTATTTAGTTGCCAGCAGATCTAGTGTGGAGGGTGCAACTTGTCCAACTTTACGCACTAAATTGGTATTTTGGTGAGGATGACTGGTAGGCTGGGTTCAGCTGGGCTCCTCTCCCTATTGGATTCTTGGGGTCCTTTGTGTGGGGTATTTTCATCCTTATAATTGGACTTTTACATGATAGTTGGAGGTCTCAAGGAACCAAGGCTGGCACGCCTTATAAAAGTTGGTCTGGAATTCAGCATGGCAGCATTTCTGTACATTTAGTCAGTGGAGTCCCAAGTGGGACCAGATTTAGGGGGAGAGGATGCAAACTCTTGTCTTCAAGAAATTGTAGCTTTAGGGGCTGGAAGAATAACTCAGCAATTAGAGCACTTGCCTAGCAAGCACTGGCCTGAGTTAGATTCCTTAGCACCACATAAAGCCGGGTGCTGGTGGTGCATGCCTGTAATTCCAGTACTCAGGAGGCTGAGGCAGGAGGATTGCTAGGAGTTTGAGGCCAGTCTGATCTACATAGTGAGGACTCTGTCTCAAAAAAAATTAAAAATTAAAAATTTTGAATCTGAGGGAAGGAATAGCGCGGCAGTTAAAGTACTTGCCTAGCAAGCACAAGGCCCTGGGTTTGATTCCCCACTACCACATAAGCTGGGCATAGTAGCACATCTTGTAATCCTAGCAATGGGGAGGCCACGGTGGCAGGAGGAAGAGCCTAGACTACAGAGTAAGACCCTATTTCCAAAACTAACAAACAAAACTGAAGTCGTTCTGGGTAGTGCAGACTTAGCACTCTGGGAGGATGAGGCAAGAGGACTGCAAGCTCGAGCCTAGTCTGAGCTAGTTAGCAACTTAATGAGACCCTATCTCAAAATCAGAACTAAAAAAAAAGACTGGAGACATAGCTCTGTGCAAGGCCCTGGGTTCAATTTTCAGTATCAATCAATCAATCAATCAGTTTTAAATTTTGAGACAGGCTTCTGCTCAATTGCCTGGGCTGGCCTCAGGCTTGTGATTCTCTTGCTTCACCTTCCCAAAGCCAGAGTACAGGTATGCATCACCTCATTAGTCTTCAGTGATGGTCACTTTTAGTCTGCCATAGTTGTGGTTATTTTGAAAAATGTGACTGAATTACATATCTCAGCTTTATTGACCTTTGAAAGATGAGATGATTTTCATTTGTGATGCTGGGCATGGAACCCAGGTCCTCATGTGTGCTAGGCAAATGTTTTGCCATTTATATTACACAGTGGAGTATTACTCTGCCATAAAAAAGACAAACTTGGAAAATGGGTGCACCGTGAGATCACTATGCTTAGTGAAGTGAGTCAGACGCAGGTTAAATGTTGCATGGTGTCTTTAATGTGAGAAAACCAAACCAAAGGGGAAAAAGAACAAAATAAAAGAGAGATGTAAGAAAGTAAGAAGATGGACTCTGGAGAGGTTAGCTGATGGGAATGGGGGAAAAAGGAAAAGTGACCCAGGTGTGATGTGTAAATATAGCAATTTATCAGGCTGATGGTTATTCTTGTGTATCTCAAATACATACAAATAAAAGATTAAAAAGAAAACTTTACCACTAAGCTATAACTCCATTCCCAGCTGCCCACCTTGGGAGTATATTTTTGTTTAAAAATTTACTTTAAATATATTACTTTTCTGTGGGATACTGTGTTTATGGTGTTGAAGAAATGGTTTAAGCTTAACAATACTTTGACATTTTAAGTTTGGTCTTTACCACTACCTGAAAAGTATCTGGCATGTGGTAGGAGATGCCTTCTTATAATGCCTGAAGATAATAATATTTTAGATTTTCTTACTCCTTCCTCTTCCATGTACAGTCAGTAGGAGTCTATCATGTATGTGGTGAAATTTTTAAGACATAAATCCGCTCCTATGTTGCCTCTTTTCTCATATTCCTCCTTCAGCAAAAACAAAAACACCGAATAAAGGAAAACATTTTAGATGTAAGTTCCATCATTTAGAAAAGAACCAGGCAGAAGTGATTACTTTTTAGAGCAGATTCAGTTAAAACTGCATATGGCGAAGGGTGTGGGGGGCTGAGGGTGGAGCTAAGTAGTTAAAGTGTTTGTCAAGCCAAGGCCCTGGGTTTGATTCTCCAGCACCACATAAGCTGGGCGTGGCATCACAGGCTTGTGATTGGAGCAGGAGAACTGCCTTGTGTTCAAGGCCAGTCTGAGCTGCTTAGACTTCTGGACCAGCCTGGACTATTGGGTGAGGCCTTGTCTCAAAACAAAACTCTGCGTATTTTGTTTGAGAACACCTTGTTTTCACTCTTATGTAGAGAATGGTAAACATAAGAGTTAAAAAAAAATGCCCTTTCCCCCACCCCTCTTTACAAAGATTGGAACCTTGTGTTAACATTTGTGGTATTGACTTTGATCTTGAAAAACCTTGGGAGTGTAGCCTGTAGGAGGTTTAAAAAAAATAAAAACGTTGGTATAAAACAGTTAATAATTTTACTGTAATCTAGTTTTTTTTCTTGTGGTGCTAGGGGGATGGAGCCCAGATCTTTCATACTGAGCTGTATTATATCCAGCCCATTTTTTGCTTTTGGTCTTGAAACAGGTTTTGCCAAGTTGTCCATGCTGGCCTTGATTTGTGATTCTCCTGCCTCAGCTTCCTACAGTGCTGGGATTACAGGCCTCGGCCATTGGGCCTGGCTTGAAATCTGTATTTAATTTGCAGAGGCTGAATGGCTGGGATGGGTTTTTTTCTTCTCTCTCTTTTTTTTTTTTTTTGAGACAGAGTCTCGCTCTGTGGTCCAGGCTGGTCCTAAATTCACTTCAGAGCCCAGGCTGGCAATCCTGTCTCAGCCTCCCGAGTGCTGGGATTACAGGCATGCGCCACCATGCCCTGTTTATGTGGTGCTGGGGAATCGAACTCGAGTACTTAGGCGCTTGGCTTAGTGCTTGCTCAAGCGCTTTAACCGCTGAGCCATTCCTCCAGCTCCTGGGATGGGTTTTTTTGTTTGTTTGTTTGTTTGGTTGGTTTTGGCTGTCAAATCCGGGGGTACTCCACCACTAAGCTGTATCCTTAGCTTCCCCATTATTTTGAGACTGAGTCTTGCTCAGCTGTTTTGGTGGGACTTGAAGTTGTGTATCCTCCTGTCTCAGCATCCTTAATTGCTGAGATTACAGGAACACACTGCTGTGCCTGGCTGGAATGAGGCATTGTGTATTCTTGAATTCGTGTGTGTGTGTGTGTTACTGAGGGTTGAGCCCTTCACACTGAGCTGCGCCTGCCACCTAGTTTTATTTACTGAGATAGAGCCTCATTATGTTCATTGCTAAATTGCCCAGAGTGGGCTAAAATTTGTGATCCTCCTGCTTCAGCCTTCCCAGAGTGCTAGGATTACAGACCTGTACCACCTGGAGCAACTGTGTACTCCAAAATTCTGAAACAGTGATAATTTTTTTTTTGTCATGAAGATATTTTGTGATTTTGGCAGAAATGAAATTACGACTAAAGTTTTAAAAGGAGGAGGTTTGAGAAAAGATTTTTTCTTTTCTTTTTTAAAGACAGGGTCTTGCACTATTGTCCAGGCTGGTCCTGAACTCACTATTAGCCCAGACTAGCCTTGAACTCACAGCAATCCTCCTTGCTCAGCCACCTGAGTTCTGGGATTACAGGAATGTACAACCATGCCCAGTTGATGCAGTGATAAGGAATTGAACTCAGGGCCTTGTACTTACTAGACCAGAGCTCTAACCCTTTTGCTATTCTTTTAGCCCGAGAATCAATTTCTGAAGGTATTTTTGTATGGTGCTTCAGTTTTTCAGAAGGTGTGATCAGATCACTGCTTTTTTTTTTTTTTTTTCGTCTGCTTCAGTGCTGGGAATTGAACTCAGGGCCTTCACATTGAGCTATATCTGCAACCCTTTTTTATTTTTAAATTTTGAGACAGTGTTTGTAAGTGGCTCGAATTTGCAGTCCTCTGCCTTGGCCTTGCAGAGAGGTGGTATTACAGGTATATTCCACTCTGCCTGGCAGATCACTTCATCTTAGGTGGGAAATCATAGTTTTGGAGGTTGGAGGTCATAGCTCTGTGGTTAGTAAAGTGCTTGCCTACCACATACAAGGCCCTAGGTATGATTTCCCAGCACCACATAAAAATTAGCTGAGAACGGTGATACTTCCGTGTGATCTCAGCACTCAGGAGGCTGAGGCAGGAGAACTGTCATGAGTCTGAGGTCAGCCTGGGCTACATAGTGAGGTTAGGTCCAGTCTGAAATACAGAGCAAGACCCTGTCTTTAAAAAAAAAAAAATCACAATGTGTGAAACCTAGATATTTATAAAATTCTCAGTCATGGTAGACAATCTTGGTTTATTGCATTAACACTGTGTTTTACAGTATTTAGCCCCAGTCTGGAGTCTGACTACTGAAGTTTGGATTTCTATTCTATAAAGTTGATGTAAGGCATGTTATTTTATCTCTTTGAACTGCAGTTTCTTCATCTGTAAAATGATGATGATACAGTGCATCCTGCCAGAGTTGCTGTGATTCAGGTGATGTAGTGCTTGTAACATATATAGAATACTAAGCCCTTTAAGTTTTACCTAGTATGCCATTTACATGGACCAGCAACCAACACCAAAGCCAAGGTAAAATTTTTTGCCTTTTACTTTCTTTTTGCTGGACACAATACCCAACATCCACAGATTAAGGGAGGAAAGATTTATTTTAACTCACAGTTGCAAAAGGTCTCAGTCCACTCATGGGTGGTTGGCAGTGGTGGAAGGACATGGCAGAGGCCCAGCTGGAGAAAGGCTGTTCACAGCGTGCCAGACAGGAAGCCATGTGAGCAAGGGCAAAGCTAGGATATGTCCTTCCAGGTCATGTCCAGTGATTGCCCCTTCTGGGTCAAACCTCTGTGTGTTGTCTCTTCTGACCAAATGCCACTCATGAACAGTGCATGATTCTGTAGGTATTCCACAACATCCAAATACTTGCGGCTTTGGGGGACTTTGCAGATCCAAATCATAACAGGTATTGTCCAGGTGAAACTACTTATAGGGGCTAGAGTGTAGCTCAGTGGTTAAACTGCTTGCCTAGCACTAAAAGGCTCTCAGTTTGATTATCCAGCACCACATAAAAATAACCTGAGTGTGGTAGAACACAGCTTTAATCCCAGTACTCTGAGGCTGCGGCATCAGGATTGCCCTGAGTTTGAGGCCAACTTGGGCTTCAGGCTCTGGGGAAAAAAAAAAACCTACATATAAATTCCAGACCTTTATTTTTAGTTTATCATTAGAAAACAGTAGGCATTGTGGAGTAAGAAAAACTAAAAAGAGGAATCTGTTTTTCAATCTCTGTATTTATCCCTGATCTCTTACAGACTGTAGTCTTCTAAGCTGCTCCTCTGTCTTTTTACCTCAGTAAACAGCAGCACTGTTCACGCAGTTTCTCAAGTCCCAACTCTGAAAAGCCTCCCCGATGGTTCTGTTCCTTAGCTCCGTGTATCTAGTCACCAGCATGGCCTTCCAACCTGCCTGGGGTCTCTCTTGGAGCCATCTCCTTATTTCCACGGCCATCCATCAATATCTTCAGGGCTCAGACCACAGTTATGCTCTCCCCCGGTGCTGCAGAGGGCTCCTGATTTGGTCTTTGTGCTCTTGTGCTCCTTTAATCTATTCTCCACACTGTAGCCAGGGTGATTTCTTAAACAAAATGTTTTCATTTCATTCCTCTGTTTAAAACTTAATGACAGTGGTTTCCTGTTTTGCTCATAACAAAATCAAAACTTCCTCGAGTCATCAAGTCTAATACAGTATGTTCTGTACACTGGTCGCATAATGTTATTCCTTCCTCCCTGGCCTTTTTTTCCATCCTGTTGGTTTAGCTGTCACTGTACAGATGTTCTGTCATGTCCTCGCTCCACTCGGCTCTTCTTGTCGTGCAGTTCTTTCTTAGTAGAGATAGAACTTCCTGCCTGCCTGGTGGAAAGGAGACTTTATCTATGTTGATCTGCTGGTTTTAATTCTCTTTGAACCACCTGATGTTCTTGATATTCATCTGTATCCCCTTAAGACGTCGGCTCTACAAGAACAATACAGATTTTCGAATCTCTAGTGTCTAGAGTAATAGATGCGCAGTAAACTTTAGATGAATGGATGAGTTCATTATTGTGAAGTATCATAGATCAGGTCTATGGTGAAATGATAAAAATAATGAAAAGCTTTACAAGGAATATAGTACATTAGATTGGTTGCCAGCAATTCTATGGGAAGGGCTGTCCTTTAATTTTGGTGGTGTTCTGATAATCTTTCTACATTTTTTGTATTAAAATGTCCTTTGCATTATAAAATAGTGATATTCAATGACATAGTTAAAAATATATGTTCTTTGCAGTGTGGATATTTGGGGAATGCTGTCACCCTGTACTTTTAGATGGGAGGTTGTCTTTGAGCTTCAGAGATTGGTAGTTGCTGAAAATAAAGAATCCTTGTGTGTGTGGGCCTAGAAGGAGTTTTGCTAAGAATTATTACTGAATAAAGTTCAGCCAGTCAAATATTGTTGCACACTTGAAATTCTTCAGGGAAATAAATTGTTAAATTTAATTTAAAGACTGTATTGTTTAAATATATAATATTACAATGAAGTATGAAATGTGAATATACATGTTAATAAAAGAAAATAACAAAACTCACGTCTTCTGGAGAAGAGTTAATAAATTAGCACTGTTTGAATAACCTTGTCCTTAATTAAAACTAATTAAAATTTATCAGCTCTTTACAAAACAACACAATTTGTATTGAGACACAATAGTTTCTCTTCCGTTGTCTAAAAGAACTGAACCACCCTGAGATGTCACCATAGCAGATTCTTTTGTGTTTCAGATAGAGACTGATGGTCAAGGAAGTAATGATTTATAGAAGGACATAAAGTTCTTGGTGGATCCGGGATTAGATTCCTATCTGCACATTCCCAGACTCCCGAGCTTTATATTTGACTCACTACTTATTTTAAGGAGACAAATTTTAAGAAGTTTCTTTTTTTAGAATATGATATAGATTGCTTTAAAATATTACATTATCAATATTAAATGAGCGGATGTATTTTTAACACACAGGAAAATATTCCCTACTCATGCGATGACAGCTGGGCTTAGGCATAGCTCTAAAGTGATACTTGCACTTCTAACTTTTGTGAAATAATGGTCTAAAATGAACCAACAATCATACAGACATTTTCTTTTTGGTAGTCCTGTCTTTAAGAATCTTTACAAGCCAGGAGTGGTGGTGCATCCCTATAAAGCCCTGACTTCAATTTCCAGTTCTACAAAAACAAAAGTAAAAGGGAACATTACACATGAAAAGATGATGCATTTGTAAAATTAGCCCAATTCTTCTAAAAATAAGTTTAGTTTTATGACTGTGGCTTTACAAATGCAAGTTCTCAAAAACAGGAATGCTTCATTTTAAAATTAAATTTAAAAGACAGGATTTAATATTATGGACATCTTATGGGTATAAAACCAAGGTATAATAGAAAATTTGTAAGCTAGAGCAATGAAAAGCAAGAATCTCACAATGTCCCATAATCCTGTTTTCCAGAGATAACCAATATTTAGATGTGTTTCTTTCCAGTCTTCTCCCACCCCCACCCCCCAACATGTATGGCGTGTATGTAAAGAAATAAAACATATTCAAGAGGTCGGTTTTCTTTTTTTTTTGGTACTGGGATTAAATCCAGGCATGCGAGGCAGACACTACCAATGAGCTATGTCCTTGACCCTTTATTTTGCTTTTAAAAAATTAATATTGTATCAACTGTATGTTCTTGCATTTTTTCCTTTTTTGAGACAGGGTCTTGCTCTGTAGCCGAGGCTGGTCCTGAACTCACTATGTAGCCTAGGCAGATCATGGACTCACAGCAGTCGTCTTGGCTTGGCCTCCCAAGGTTGGGATTACAGGCTTGCATCACCACTCCCAGCTTTATGTGGTGCTGGGGAATTGAACTCAGGGCGCAGAGTAAGTGCTTTAACTGCTGTGTCATTCCTCCAGCCCCTTCCTGCATTCTTGAAAAAAAAAAAGGAAACCTTTTATAATTGTGCTATAACATACTTCCATAATTTTCTTAGTAACTTATTACTACTGGTTTGTAATAAAATTTCAGTATTGTTATGGTTGAAATAAATAAGTGGATATACACATCCTTGTTTAGAGTTTTTTAGATTGTTGCTTGAAATTTCTGATACATACTGGCAAAAAACTTTCTAGAAATGTACTAGTTTATACTCCCACTATTAATGTGTGAGAGTGCTTTTTTATTTTATTGCAACCTAACTGGTTATGTTTGAAGAGAACATTGTTAGTATTTTGGGACTGAAACACCTGAAAAGATTAGTAGATGTGACCACATTCTTGTTACGTTATATGGAGGCACTTAGATATTTGGGGTTGGTTGGTTGCTTTGATAGAGTCATACTAACTGAGGATTAGATAAAACAGAATGTTTATTTTACCAAGTGCTAACTATTCTGATCCACCTTTTTTAGTACTGGGGATTGAGCCTAGGCATTTGCACTGAAGGGCTGAGCTACATCTCCAGCCTTTTTTTGTTTCATTTTTGATTCATGGTCTCACCAAGTCTTCAGATTGCCAAGACTAGGTTTGAATTTGTGGTCTTCCTGCCTCAGCCTCCTAGAGTACTGGGATTGTAGTACTGGGATTGCCTCCATACCTGGCCTGATCCCCTCCTTTTAAAAATTCAATTATTAAGCTGTATGATGGTTAATGACAGCTAAAGATTTCAGTTGACTGCTTTCCCCTACGTCGGATTAAGTTCTTTAAAATAAATTTCTTTGAGAATTGATCAAAAATAGTACTGAGTAGCTGTGAGTGAATGTTTTTATAGCACAGAGTTTAACATCCTTTACTCAAAAATGGAATGTATCAGATTTATGATCTATACCTTCATTTTAGATAGACATTTCTCAAAAAGAACAAGGCTGAGCTGGAGCACAGCAGTTAGAACACTTGCCCAGTAAGCAATGCAGGTACTGAGTTTGATTCGCCAGCACCACATAAACCAAGCTAGGTGGCTCAGGCAGAGGATTGCTGTGAGATTGAGGCCACCCTGGGTTACATAGTGAGTTCAGAACTAGCCTGGACGTCAGAGCAAACCGTGTCTCAAAAAACCAAAACCAAAACAAACAAGACAAGGCTAAGGCTAAAAATAGAATTTTCTAAAGAAATTTGAAGTGTTTGAAATATTTAATGTTTTAGGATGTCTAGCAAGAAAAAGCAGATTTGTATAAACTGTCTTCTTAATTTCATCTTGAGAACATAATTATTCTGTTACAGGAGAATGATAGATAGAAAGACTGTGGAGCAGCAATCTTGAAGGCTAAGATAGGAGGATTGCAAACCTGAGCCCAACGTGGGCAACTTAGCACCTTAGTGAGACCCGTCTCAGAATCAAAACTAAATAATTGGGCTGGTGCTGTAGCTCAGTGAGAAGGCCCTGTATTTAATCCCTAATACCCCCCGCCCCCCAGTAATAATAGAAATTAAAGAAAGTGCTTGAGGTGTAGCTCAGTACTATTCAGTTCCCAATACCGAAAAAGGTGTAAATAACACTGTCCAGTAGAAATAAAAAGCAAGATGCATATAATTTTAAATTTCTAGTAGTCACATTAAAAAAGTAAAAAGAATCACTTTAAATTAATCTCAATATTATATTTTAGGTAACTCAGTATATTCAGAGTATTTTGTGTTCTTTTTTGTGTTACTGGTTATTAGACCCAGGGCCTTTGCACTGAGCTATGTCTTTTTTTTAATTTATTTTTTTCTTTTTGAGGTAAGGTCTTGCTCTGCAGTTCAGCAGGCCAGTCCTGAACTCACTACATAGTTCTGGCTGGCCCTGAATACATGGCAATCCTCCTGCCTCAGCCACCTGAGTGCTGGGATTACAGGTGTACACCACCATGCCCAGCTTATGTGTTGCTAGGGAACTGAACTCCAGGCCTTGTGCTTATTAGGGAAGTGCTCCAACTGCTGTGCTATTCCTCCAGCCTCCTGAGTTACATCTTTTCAACATAAATCAATATAAATATTAGTATTGTTATTTTGTACTGTGAGGATTGAACCCAGGCCCATCACACTGACCTATATATCCAGCCCATTTTTTATTATTTTGAAGTAGTCACACTAAGTCACTAAGTTGCCCAAGCTGGGCTTGAACTTGTGATCCTCTTGTCACAGTCTCTCAGAGGGCTGGGATTTCAGGGCTTGGCTACCAGTCCTGCCTCAATATAAAAAATTACTGATATTTTATATTTTATATCTGTACTCTCTTGGTTCTGAACTTGCTGTGTAGCCCCAAGCTGGTCTTAATTCACAGCAGTCCTCCTGCCTCAGATTCCTGGGTGCTGGGATTACAGGTGTACACCATCATGTCCAGCTTTTTTGTGTCTCTGGGAAATTGAACCCAGGGCTTTGGACTTGCTAGGCAAGTGTTTTAACCATGGAGCTATGCCCCACAACCCCTAGCCATAATCTGGATGCTAAATTCACAACAGTTAAGATGTGAAATGTAGCTAGGCATGTAGCTCAGTTGTAGAGTACCTGCTTAGTATGCGTGAAATCCTGGGTTCAGTCCTCAGCACCGCACAGAAAAAAAAAAAAAAAAGAAAAAGAAAATGTAGTACAACTAAAACCAAAACTGAGTTTTAATGGAGTGTACGGGAGGAAATGAGGATATCCTTTTCCTGTCACAAAGTGTCACAGTCCTGTGCCACTATAACAAAAGATAAACAAGAGCATAACAAATCTGATGACAGTTTTCAGCCTTCAGAATAAAGACCCAGAGTGAACTATCTATTTTAATGCTTATGTTTAATTAAGCATGAAATATGCTATTCAGCTATGCAGTGTATAAATATAATTGGGCAAAAATGATACTATCTAATGATAAGGGACTGAGTAGGGAAACCCAATAGGTCCCATCAGTTCAGTCTTCCTGTTTCTGGATCCTGTATGAAATAGGGTCTTATGGTCTACAGAGACAAGGCAGGTCAGAGAAAAAAATCTCTTTTTCTTTGCAGTCCTGGGGATTGAACCAGAGCTCTCACACATTTTAAGATGCGGAGCTGTATGACCAGCCTTTAAATTTTATTTTGATATAGGATTTTAGCTAATTGCCCAGGCTGGCCTTGAATTTAGATCACTTGCCTCAGCCACTCAAGCTGGGTATTACAGGTGTGTGCCAACATACCTAGCCAGAAAGTTCCTTTAAGGCCACCTTCAAGCCAGAAAGGCAGGTTAGGATTAGCGTAACATTTTTCAGCTTTGTAATTTGCTTTGGGGAAAAATGGTCTCTAGTTTCTAGGTTTGGTCTTGGGCAAGAGATATTCTATTGTATTATATTTGGTCTGAGAGAAACTTTGGTTGTGAAGACTTCACTTTGGGGCATTGCTTTTTGAGTTTCAGCAGGTAAATCCTGTTACCTCAGGTATAATTTTTATTTATTTATTTTTTGTGGTAACCAGGATTGAACTGAATATCCTCAGCCCCTTTTTAAGCTCCTTTGTACTGTTTGAGACAGAGACTTGCTAAATTGCTTAGTTGCCCAGGTTTGCCTTGAATTTGCAATCCTCCTGCCTCAGGCTTCCAGAGTGCTGGGATTACAGGCCTGGATCACTGGGCCACATTAAATTAACTGGGTGTGGTGGCGCATGCCTGTAATCCTAGCACTCAGGAGGGTGAGGCAGGAGGATTGTCATGAGTTGTGGCCAGTCTGTGCTTAAATAGTGAGCTCAGAACCAGCCTTGGCTACAGAGTAAGACCCTGTATCAAATTATTTTTTTTTTTTAAATTTACAAGTTAGGTCTTTCAGTTCTATGAACCATTATCACATGGTGCTAGAGGAAAAAAAAAAAGAAAGAAATAAAAGTCATTTGGGCCATAAAGTATTTGCTGATTTTCTTCCCCCTCCCAAACTTCCCACACTTGGAATTATTTTTTCCGTCTTTCACGAGTGGTTCACAATCAGTTTATTCTCATTATTATTTTTACAGTATTTTGCTATGTAGCCCTGGTCCAGAATTCAGTATCCTCTCTTAGTCACTAACTTCTGTGGTTAGGACAGAGTGGGGTTAAGTTTGGCTCAGAAGACACAAAGCCTCATAATGCATTATTTGAATCACCTGGGAAAATGCCAAAAATACCCAGGTACAGGCTCCACGTACGTAGAGTATGAGTCACAAGATTTGAAGTGGATCTACTCTGAGCATCTGCATATCGAATACGCTGCTTTAGGTGTTTGTCAAGTTCAAGAGCATCTGGGACCCGCAGACTCCTGCGGGCGGCGGATCGGATCGAGCGCGTTCGGCCCATGCCACGCGTTCGGTTTTCCCCAGCTGCTTGTAGCAGGTTTTTGCAGGCTGTTGAGCCGGGTCAGCGCTTCGCCCTGACGGGGTGTCTTTCGCCAAGTGCCGTTAACGAGAGCTGAGCTCGCCGAGGTGCACCGCAGCCATGTGACTGCGAAGCCCGTTGCCAGCGGCGCGGCCATTTTTGAGGCGGGCACCCCATCTCGTGCCCTGGGAGCTGGGAGACGGGCGGGGGACCCTGTTACCAGGACTCAAGATGGCCACCGCGCCCGCTGGCCAGCCCGCCGGCCAGCCCGCTAGCCAGCAAGGCGGCACGAGCCGCACGGGCCGCCGGCCGGGGCCCGCGGCGCGCGGGGCCGAACTCCAGCCGTCGGCTTGGGGCGGGGCGTCCGCCTCCGCCTTGGCCAATCAGCGCGTGGGGCAGCTCTCGGGTCCCGCCCGCGCGCGGGGTGTGTGAGGACGCGCTCGCGGCGGCGGAGTGCTGGCGCGGAGGAGCCGTGGCCGGACCTGCTGCGGTCCGCGCGGACGTGGGGCATCGGACGCGCGCGCGGTGGCCGAGGCAGGAGGGAGCAGTCATGACGTCCATCAGGTAACGAGCGGCGGAGGTCTCAGCTGCACCCCGCTTGGGCGTTAGCCGCGCGACCCCATGAGAATTGTCGCCCCTGTTCTTGGGTGGTTCGGAACCTGCTCGGCCCCCGGTTCTCCTCTGTGAGATTCTCCCTTCACTTTTCACGGGGGGCACGTCTGCTTCCCTTACAAGTTTTTGGGTCTGCGGCACGTGGCGGTTCTCCGTGAGTCTCCAGTCGGCTGAAGGGACCCTCGAGCAGATTTAGGGTTTGAAGCTCGCTTCTGTGCGTGGTGGATTTCTCATGGAAATGAAGACGTGTAGCTACCCCCGACTCCCGTCCCCTGGACCAGGGGCCCCAGGGCCCCAGGGGCGTGACATGCAAAATGTGGGCCCCTGACCGCGTGTCATGCCTTCTGACAGAACTTCATGATTGGCCGCAGGCAGAGCTGCGAAGTTGGCGTCTCTGATGGGAGGTGATAGCCTCCCAGCCGGGAAAGGCTGGTCCCTAAAGTGTTTGAGGGTGACTGGAGTTAGTGCCCTGGTTCTCGAAGGTACCGTCTGGTCACCTGCGTTTAATCTGAGAGGCACAGGTGGAATGAGTTTTGTAAGATTTTAGGCGTGCCAGAAAAGCAACGGAACTGGAGATTCTCCCCCAGGCAGGCTATCCGAGTTACCGAAGGTTCTGTTTGGCTACTGGTGATAAGATAAGGAACTTGTCCCTTCTGCCGGTAACACTGAATGTTTGTTTAACTTACGCAAATTCAGCTGTTTACGAAAAGAGATAAATTGCTTTATGTACTCAGTGTTTTTGACCTGCTTCCTTTCAAGTACATTGGCCTTCCTTGTTCCAGAGAAAAGGAGATGGGCTGGGGGTGTAGCCCAGTGGTTAAAGTGCTTGTGTAGTCTGCATAAGGCCTAGGCTGAGCCTGAAGGATGGCTTGAGTTTGAGGCCAGGCTCGACTGCATGGTCTAGGACCGGCGTGGACTACAGGGAGACTCTGTCTCAAAAACAAAGCGTGGAGAGAGAGGCCTGCGCAGAAACACGAAGAGATAGTACAAGTGAACTTGGGGGCTGTGTGATTCCAAGGGTCTAAATTGTGGCGATTTCATGACCTCTCAGTCGCTCTTTTGCCCGCACAACATTTGAGAGCTTTAGAGTCTAACGTTTAGGTAAGGTAAGGGTCGATGCAGTGGTGCCGAGCCACAGGCCTGAAGTTGCATAATTCTGTGCTAGTGTAGACAGAGTACTTGTCTCCTTAGGCAAAGGAGACCCCAGGGGCTGAAATAGGGAGGCCTACACGGAAAGGCTTCACAGTACCTCACAGTGGGACATGTCAGTCTAGTTTTT
This sequence comes from Ctenodactylus gundi, assembly GCA_004027205.1. NCBI lineage: Eukaryota > Metazoa > Chordata > Mammalia > Rodentia > Ctenodactylidae > Ctenodactylus > Ctenodactylus gundi. The sequence goes on along the minus strand of PVKB01004266.1, from coordinate 125,055 downwards.
AAAGCTAACAGTACGGTATTTTCGAATGAGTTAGGATAGTGGTGTTGTACCGAGTTAATTCCTGCTTTCTCCACTCCCGTTTTCGTTCTTATCTCCGCAGCCTGCTGGTGCTCTTTAGGTGTGCTGGTCGAATCCTTTCTATCTTAACCGTCAGTTCTTATGGGAACTTATTTTTTTTTTCCAGTACTGGTGATTGAATCCAGAGTCACTTTCCCATTAAGCTACACACCCAGCTTTGCAAAACATTTGTTTTGAGTCTGTCTCACCAAGTTGCCCAGGCTGAGCTTAACCTTGCCATCCTCCTGCTTTAGTGTCCAAGTAGCTGGGCTCACAGGTGTGTACTACTGTGCCCAATTCAGCTTGGCAGTGCCGGTGGCAGTGGTGGCGGCTGCTGCCACTGCTGTATTGTTTGTCTTTTGTTTTTGATGCTGGTGATTGAACCTACCCAAAGCCTTGTGCATGATGACCACTGTCTTCCTGGCTTTTCTTTATTGGAGATGCATTCAAACCTAAAGCTTCTAGTGCTTAGCAGGTGATAGCACGATTTTTTTTTTGTTGTTTTGTTTTTTTTGAGACAAGGTCTTGCTGTGTAGTTCAAGGATGTATCTTTCAATGTAGGAGTTGAATGGTTGTTCTCCAAAGATGAGTTTAGAAATTGACACCAATCTTACTTGGACATAATTTGAAAAGATAGATAACTGACAGCGAAGTTTAGTTATGATACTTGCTTTCTTTTTTCTTTTCTTTTTGGTGATGCTGGCGTTTGATCCCGGGGCCTTTGCACTGAGCTACGTACGTCTTCTGTCCAATTTTTAGTTTTGATTTTGAGACAGAATCTCACTAAGTCACTCTTAGCCCTGGCCACGCTCGAACTTGTGATCTCCCTGCCTCCGCCTCCCAGACTGCTGGGATTATATGCCTGTGCCAATGAGGTTGGTTTATGCTTAGCTTCTTTGGATGTTTGTCATGTCCTCAGCTGTAGTGACACTCCAAATAAGCTTTTTCAGATGTTTCCTAAACCAGTGACTAGTTTTTCACTTGAGGAACTGATACTAAGGAAAATTGAGTTTCTGCTAAAACAGTGGCAAGGTTAGGAACTGAATCCAGATCACTGTGATCTCCTGTTCTTTGTGATGGTTTTATGGGACCCATATGCTACTTAATTTCCTGGAAAAAAACTGTTTCTGTGTACAACAATTATGAAATACGTGAATTGTATCTATTATGAGAGCGATAGTAACTCTTTTGCTTTTTTTCCCTTTACTTCTGCAAGGAACTTGGTAACTTAGGTTAAACTGTAGCCAGGATAACTACAGAAGGTGAAGAGACTCTGGTGACAGTTCTGAAAGTTCCCATGGAGGACTGCAGTTAGTAATATTATGTCATATCTTTAGTTTTTTCAGTCATGATGTTAGGCATTTGTATTTTATGCTCAGTGTAAACGGTGGCTTAAAAAATAGGTATTGTTAGCCTCTTTGGTTGTTAGAAAAGTGATTGCAAGTTATTAAAATCTTAATGTCCATAATCTTGCAGTTATGTCACACTTAAAATAATTGGTGCCAAATATAGTAATATGTGACTCTTTGCCGTGACTTGGAAAGGATGTAGAATTAGAAGTCAGACCAGTGTTCAACATGCCTGAGATCTGATTGATGATTGTTTTTGAAATTACTGATTTTTTTTGGGTGTGGACATTTGTTGAATGAAATAACTCACAGTGGTGATACTAATACGTATCTTACAACATTATTGAGTAAGTATAAAATGCTCTTAAATGTTAAGGGATAAGTGAAATTTAGTGCTATTAAAAGTACTTTCATGGGCTAGAGGAATAGCTCAGTGGTTAAAGTGCTTGTCTAGCATGCTGAAGGCCCTGAGTTTGATTCCCCACCACCACACAAGATGGACATTGTGGCATATGGCTGTACCCAGCACTTGAGAAGCTGAGGCAGAAGAATTGCCTTGAGTCCAACGCCAGGCTGGGCTACTTACTGAGTTCAGGACCAGCGTGGGCTTCGCAGCAAGACTCTGTTTCAAAATAAAACAAAACAAACAGACAAAACACTTAAAAAATAAAAGCACTTTCAGACCCCTAGGGAGTGATGTCATCTGAAAAAGACATGTTTAAGTCTTGCTTTTTTTTTTTTTTTTTAATACTGGGTGTTAAATCCAGGGCCTTCATACTGAGCTACATCCCTAGTCCTTTCTTGTTTTTGACCTAAAACAGAGGGTAGGCTTCTGCTTGTGATCTGCCTCCTTCAACTTCCTAGAATGGGATTATAGGCTTGCACCATGGGACATGGCTAAGTCTTACATTTTTAAGCAGCAAACAGACTTACCTGTTTAATTCCTTCATTTTACATTTGAAGATACTAAAGCCCAGAGACAAAGTGATTTGCTCACGTTCACACAAATTGTTGTATATCTTGAATTAGAACAGAAATCTCTAGATAGCTCATTTTAGTGCACTTTCTAATGTAGTATTCAGTTAGTAGGACATTCTAAATAAATGATTTCCAAAATAAGTTTTTTTTAACTTAAGATCTTTATTTTAGAGAGAGTCATTTGTGTTTTACTCTCCTACATCCTACTGATGGAGAGCCTAAATTTACAGCCTCTGAAACCAATTATCCTTGGAGAATAACTTTTATCCTTTGTTATGTATATCAGATTTCAGCTGGCCTTTATTTGGGAAATGATAGAACTTATTTGATAATTGATGCTTTTTTCATTTTTAATTAGCCTGTTAGGAAAGTTGAAGCCTGAGTTAAATTCAGGAGACACAGGAAAATGTAGAATATAAGGATTTGAAGGATTTTAAAGAGTATTTCAGTTTTCCTCTTCATCTTGGACCATATTTCCACATGAGTGATCTTTCTTTTCTGTCTCCTACCTCCTTGACATCCCAGTACTGAGTACTGGACACAGGGCCTTTACTCTGAGCTGTATCCCCAGCCCCTTTTTATTCTTTGAGACAAATCTCTCTAAGTTGCCCAGGCCAGACTCAAATGTGTAATCTGCCTGCCTCAACCTTCCAGAGTGTTAGGATTACAGACCTGTGCCACCAGCCTGGTTTGCTTTGTCTTTCTTATGTAGTGGTAGAACATGAGAAAGAATTTAGATCTCCTGACTTCTACTTTGTGTACTTTCCACTGAGCCAAAAAGTCCAAAAATACCCCTCTGAATATTGCCTTGTTTTCTTAACATCAGTTTCTGGTGTGATTTTGGACACTGCTTACTACTAAGTTTGTTCCACTCAGACTGGGCATATGAGTTGGAAAGATAGAGTGTTTGCTGTAGAGCTACAGAGTCCTGTTCTTTGGCCTGTCTAGACAGGTTAGGTTTGGTCTGATACTATTCTGGGACTTCTGGATATGACTGTGCCTTACATGATGATTCTGGTACCACATCCTTGAGGTAGTCCTACACTGGAAATTTATGTGGGCTGTGGGCAGGGCGCTGGGTATTTTTCTTGTGACTCTCAAGACTCTTTGAGGTACATCCAGCATTATCTGCCAAGGCACTCAGATGGAGAACATTCATGTGGAGACTGAAGTCATGCCGACTCTAACTCTTTCTTTGCTGACTTGGTTTCTTTAGAGCATTTGAACAATTTTCAAACTCATTTCAGGACTTTTTTTTTTTTTTTCTTAAAGCAGTGAATTTTAAGCCAGGCGTGGTGGCGCAGGCCTGTAATCCTAGCACTTTGGGAGGCTGAGGCGGGAGGATTTAAAGTTTGAGCCCAGCCTGGGCAAATAAGCAAGATTCTTTCTCAAAACCAAAAATAAAAGTGTGACTTAGTGGGAAAATCCTGGGCTTGACGCCCAGAACCACCAAAAGGATTTCAAATTACTACACAAACTTTTTTTTTTAATGCTACAAGATTTTTTAGTCTAATGAGCTTTGAAAATGAAACTTCCTTATTAAGAATTCTTAATGTCTGATGTTATCAGCTGTTAATGTTCATATTTATAAATACGTCTTTTTTGTTTGAAAAAAAATGAAAGGTTTTCTGCCTCAGTCTTTCTAGCCACAGTATTGCTAAATTAAACAACTGCTCAAGATAAAACTAGAACTAAAGTGTCTAGAATAGCCTCTGAACAGAATATTAATTCTCTTCTGTAACATTTGTTAATCATGTCTTTTTATTACCTCTTTGTGTCTTCATGGTTTTGAATTCTTATTTTAAAAATACCTGTCATATATATCTACATTATAATCATATTGTTATAGTAAGTTTATTTATTGAAATGTCATTTGAAATAGGACCATAAGATAATGGAATTTTAGCTTATTTTTGTCTAGAATTATATTTTTTTCCATTGGTCAGACATCTTTCTATTAAGAGACATTTCTTGAACATGGTGGGGCATGCACACTTGTGGATTCTGGGAGGTAGAGGCAGGAGGATGACAAGTTTGACCCCAGCCTAGGTTACATAGCAAGATCTTGTCCCAGGATAAAAGGAGAGAGAGAGAGAGATAGGGAGAGCTCTGAGTCTCTTAGTGTAGTATATTAGACAAGGAAAGCATGTGATGTAGTTTGGAATCTTTTTACTTCTGACTTTTGGCAGTTGATACAATTTTGCAGAATCTCTTACTGTCTGTTAAATAGAGATAATAACAGTAGCTACCTTATGTAGTTATTGTGAAAATTTAAGACATGAAGTAGGTGGGCATAGTGGCACATGCCTATAATCCCAACACTCAAGGCTAAATTGAGGGAAATCACAAATTTGAAGTGAGCCCGAACTACGCAGGGAAACATTTTCTCAAAAGGAAAAATTAGAAAACACCACGATCAAAAATATTACATAACAATCCTGGACATCATAGCATATGCCTATAATTTCTAAGCCGGAGCACTGGGAGATTGAGGCAGGAGGATTGCAAGGGTTAGCTCAGACTGAGCAACTTAGTGAAACTGTCTCAAAAAAAAAAAAAAAAAAAAAAGGACTGGGGATGTAGTTCTGTGTGAGGGCCCTGGGGTAAATCTCCAGTATAAGAAAAAAAAGTAAAAATTGCTATGTAATTGCTAGCTATATTACATATATTCTCCTGAAAATTGAGTTTTAAAAGAATGATTTTAACTTATTTAGGAGAACTTGCTATTTAATGGAACATTCATAGCTTTTTAGAGGTGTTTTGTTACAAAGGAGAGCAGGGAAATAATTGTAGTAGGAAATTACTGAATTGGATTTTTTTGGTGTAAGGCATTAAAGTTTCAATGTATTTGTATGCCAAAAAAGATGACCCATAGAAAGTGAAAAAGTAGGTTATTCTGGGCAGAGGAAAGAGATAAATTTCCTTGAGTATGCAGGAAGACATAGGATTTAGAATACAAATAGAAGGATTGGCTTTATGTGACCAAGGACACACATATTGCCTTTGTCTATGTACTTTTTTTGGTGTGGGGACAAGTTCTTGCTTTGTAGTCCAGGTTGGACTTGAACTTAGTATGTATCCCAAGGTGGTCTCAAGGTCACAGCAGTCCTGCCTCAGCCTCTTGAGTGCTGGGATTATAGTTATTTACCACCATGTGTGGCTAATTTTTATATGGTGCAGGGGAGTCGAACCTGGGGCCTTAAGGGTGTTATGCAGGTGCTCTAATCACTGAGCAACTTGTCAGCTCTGTATTTTTTTTTTAAGCTAACAACATCATATACTTTTTTTTTCCCCCAGTAACGTGTTGGGAATTGAGCCCAGAATTGTGACAGTGTATTTATTTGCATAAATAACACCCAGGTCAAAATAGGGAACATCTTCATCTGCCTAGGATGCTCCTTTCTGCCTCTTTGCAGTTAATTCCATTGTCTCCCCACCGAGATAGTGAGTTTCTGACGTCTGTTGCAGTTGACTGGATTTGCCTGTTATAAATAAGAACTGTTTGTTTGATTACTCTTTTTCAGTATGATGATTTTGAGCTTGACCCATTTTGGTGTGTGTGTGTCAGTAGTTTTTCCTTTCCCTTACTGAGTCAAATTTTATTAAATGTGCCTGGCAACGATTCTCCTTGATGAACTGAGGGTTTTTCTTCCCTTTAGACAAGATCTCTGTCTGTACTTCAGGCTGGTATCCTGGTTTTGAACTCGCAGTAATCCTCCTGCCTCAGCCTTCCATGTGTGTGCACCACCACTCCCAGCTGTTTTTTGTTGTTACTGTTGTTGGTTGTTATTATTATTATTTTTTCCCTGTGTGTGTGTTTTGAGACAAGGGCTTGCTCTGTAGGCCAAGCTGGCCTTGTACTCAGAGTAATACTCCTGTCTCAGCCTCTGGAGTATTGGGATTAGGGGCATGTGCCACCATGCCCAGTTTATATGGTGCTGGCGAATTGAACTCGACTTTGTGCATACTAGATAAATACTCTAACCACTCTGTTGTTCCTCTAATCCTGCTTGGCTGATTTTTATGTGGTGCTGAGGGAACAAACTGGGGCCTTGGCACACTAGGCAAGTGCTTTAACCATTGAACTAAGCCACTCGCCCCCAGTTTTTGACTATAAGTGAATAGAGCTACTATGGAAATTCTTATTTCCAAGCTTTGTGTGGATTTGAATGCATGCTTAACATACTGAATTGCTGTGTTCTAGGGTAGATTTATTATATTTAACTTTTGAAACTACCAGATGTATCCAAAATGAGAGATTTAACACATTTTACATTTACACTAGTGATTTTATGAGAGTTCAGTTGTTCCATGTTTAGCATTTTAAGTTTAATGTCATTCTAGTGAGGGTGCAGCTATATTTCGTTGTGGTTTTAGTTTTTATTTCCTTGATAGTTTCCTAGTAATTATTGGCTACTTTTATTTTGATTTTGAAATAGGCTAGCTTAGGCAGTTTAGGAAGGTCCTCAAACTTGGAATCCACTAGCCTTATCCTTCCAAGTAGCTGGGGTTATAGGTGTATGTCTCACCACACTTGACTCATCTTTTACCTATTTGGAGTTTTTCTAGGGTTTGAGACCAGGACCAGGTGCATGCTGGGCAGGTGCTGTGCCACTGAGCTGCACCCTGAGCCAGTGCAGTTTGACCTGATTTTTCACTTTATAGTGGTGTTAAAGTGATACACACTCACTAGAAACTGTACTTTGAATTTTAATCTTTTCTTGGGTTAGCAATGTATGATGCAATACTTTTTTATAATTTTTTTTGGTGTTATTAGAAGTTGAGCCAGGGCCTAAACACCTGACTACAATTTCAGCCCTTTTTATTTTGAGGCACGGTCTCACCAAGGTGCTCAGGCTGGACTTGAACTTGTATTCCTCTTTCATTAGCCTTCCACAGTGCTGGGATTATAGGTGTGTGCTACCAAGCCCAAGCCCAGCTCAATACTACTCTTGGTTCCAAGCTGTGTCAGTAAACTCAGCCATGTAATTGCAGCTAAACAACTAATACAGTATACTGAATTGTAGGTAGATACTTCAAATACCTTTTTAACTCATAATCTTATCTGGATGTAATACCAAGGAGCCAATATCTTTGTTTTTTATTGGATTGTCTTTTAGGAGTTTCAGCCCTTACCCTTCTGCCTCCTTTTCCAATACTGGAAATTGAACCCAGGACCTCTGCACAGGCCATTTGTATTATTTTGAGACAGTCCCAGTAAACCTTTCAGTTTGCATTCTAATTAAGTGATCCTTTCCCTTCTACCTCTCCCAGAGTGCTGGGACTGTAGGTGTGTGCCCCATACCTGGCTTTTGGAGCTCTTTTTATGCTCTGGATACATGCTGTCATATTTGTCAGATTTTACCCTCTTTTAGTCTGAGATAAGCCTTTTTTGTGGGGAGTGGAGATTGAACCCGGTGTTTTGTTTATTAAATTTGATTTTGAATTTGGTTTCATAATTTTCAGGAAATTTATTGTACATATTATAGCCCATTTGTATTATATATGCAAAGAATACGTTGTTTATTTGTAATTGCAGTCCTTAGTTATCTACTGAGGTTACTTCTGTGACCTAGTCAGTGGTCCGTTTTGTTGAATATTATTTGTGTTTTGAAATCCTTGGTCCTTACTACTCTGCTACATACCCAGCTCCCCCCCCCCCCCTCCTTTTTTTTTTTTAAATAGTCCAGGCTGGTCTCAAACTCAGGGTAGTTCTTCAGCCTCCTAAGTGCTAGAATTACGGGTATGTACCAACACATTTAGCTATAATGTGGTGCTGGAGGGTCGAATCTTTTCACTTGTGCTTCCTGGGCAAGAGCTCTAATCAGTGAGCTAGGCCCCAGTACCTTTGATTTTGAGACAGGGTCTCACTAAGTTGCCCAGGAAGGGCTCAAATACATGACATTCCTGCCTCAGCCTCCCAGAGTACTGGGATTATAGTCCTATGCACTGGGCATGGCCACCTTTTATTTAATTAAGAAATGACTTATATACTGTAACACTCACTATTTCATTTATTTATTTTTGAAACAGGGTTTCGCTCTGTAGCTGTGGCTGTTACTGAAATGACTATGGAACCCAGGCTGGCCTTGAGCTCAGGACAGTCCTCCTGCCTCAGCCTCTCCAGTGCTGGGATGACAGACATGCGCCACCATGCCCAGTTTATGTGGTGCTGGAGAATTGAACTTGGGTACTTAGCGATTGACTTAGCACTTGCTAGGCAAGCACTTTAACCACTGAGCCATTTGTCCAGCCCCAACATTCGCTGTTTTACACCGGACAGCTCAGTAGTTTGTGTTCTGTTCACAAGGTTGTATAACCATCACCACTATCTGATTTCAGCCTATTTTTCTATTGTACTGAAACAGAACTTCACACTTGTTAGTGAGTCACTATCTGACCTTTTCCCCTCCCTGCTCCATCGCATCTGACAGCCACTAATCTACTTTTTCCTGTGTGAATCTGCCTATTCTGGACATTTCACGAGTAGGACCACGTAAGGTTTGATTTTTGTGCCTTTCTTTTTTTGCTGAGTGTCATGTTTTCAGAGTTTGTCCATGTTGTAGCTTGTATCAGTATTTCATCTCTTGTTTTGATCCAGTATTTCACTGTGGGCTGGGCTGCAGCTCAGTGGATAGAGCATTTGCTTTGCACGCGCAGTGCCCTGGATTCTGTTCCTCAGAACCCCATGAAAGTGAGCCGGACATGGTGGTGCCTGTCTGTAATTGCAGCCTTCAGGAGGCTGAGGCAGCAGGATTGCTGTGAGTTCGAGGGCAGCCTGGGCTACATAGTGAGTTCAGAATCAGCTAGGATTACAGAGTGAGACCCTGTCTCCAAAAAAAAAAAAAAAAAAAAGTTTTCATTGTATGGATATACCACGTTATATTTATCCATTCACAATTAATAGATAATTGGATATTTTTTATTTTTAGCTATTTGAATAATACTGTAAGCATTCATGTGCAAGTTTTTATATTGTTCTATGGTCTTATTTTCCTAGGAGTAGAATTTCTGGATTATATGGTGATTTTATGTTCACTTTTATGAGTAACTGCCAAACTGTTTTCCTAAAGTGGCTGTCCCATTTTACATTTCCAACAACAGATGTGTGTGGTTTATTTGTACTCTTGTTAATACTTGTAATTATTTCCCAGCCTTTGGTGGGAGGCCCTTTGTGGTTGTTGAGGCACAGATTAAATCCCCATCCAGGTTTACAGCTTTGCTATAGCCTTCTGTTTGTGCAGAGCGCAAGGCTGCGTCAGAGCTGATTACCTCAGGCTTTCAGAAGTGTTTCACAAGCATACCTTCTGCCCTTGAACCAGTCATCAAGATTCTCAAGAGTGTTGGGCAGGTGGCACAGGCCTATTATCCCAGCACCTGGGGAGACTGAGCCAGGAAAATCACAAATTGGAGCAAATTCAATCCCAGCCCAGGCAAGTTAGCCAGACCCTGTCTCAAACAATAAAAAGGGGCTGTGGATGTAGCTCAAAGGCTCTGATTTCAATCTCAAGAGGAGCACTGCAAAAAGAAAAACGGTTCTCAAGATTATTCAGAACTTTTCAAAACCTGTAGACCTTTCATTCCTAGCTTTTCCTTTCATGTTTTTGGTTAGTTTGTTCTTTGCCCCACAGCTTCAGGCAGCTGCTGGGATGCTACACAATTGCAGCTGGTTGTTTTTGACAAATACCTTGAGGGAAAAGACTTTTTAGCACTGGGCCAGCTCTGAATCAGGTCACATAATGGGAAGCTTTGGGAGTGGGGTATTTTTTGGGAGCTGCCAGTCAGCTGAAATAATAGCAGATCTTTGAAAATGAGACTTTGAAAGGACTCCAACCCTGTTCTCACCTACCCCAGTGGCTGCTGAGCTCCAGGTTCCTACTGTGTTTGAGGTCTGTTCCAAGACTACCTGGAGTTGGGGAAGGGGGACAGGAATAGGGCCAGTTAGAATGGCACAAAGCTTGTTGTCATTCGTGAAATTTATACTGCTTATTTATTTTCTTCTGATTTGGATCTTTTTTCGGTGATTGAATTATGTAAGGATGAGTCAGTTTTTCAGCCTAAACATATTTACTTATTAGAGCTATGTTAATGCTTTAATTAAACTGTAAAATGAAGATAATGAGGGAGATGAGTACATTTGTAAGACTGCATGTCATTCAGGCCAAATCCTTGCAGAGGCATTTTCCAGCATGTCCTCATTTATTTGTGAGGTTAGGAAGCTCTCCTGTAGATGTACAGTTAGTTTTCCAGCATGCCTGTAATCCCAACACTTGGGAGGCAGAGACAGGAAGATTGCTGTTGAGTCCAAGGCCAGCCTGGGCTCCGTAGTGAGTTGACCAGCCTGGGCTGCAGAACAAGACCCTGTCTCCTTTTTTAAAAAAATTTTATTTATTTATTTATTTTTACATTTCCAGCGTGGTTAGCTCTTTCTTTCTTCGTAGTGGTCTCCTTCCCTCATATTTGTAGCTAGACGAGTTTCCATCCCCCCTTGTCTTTTTCATCTCATATCTGGCTGAAACAGTTTTGAAAAACAAAGTCATGAAATCAGTTATTCCTCCTAAGAAATCTGTTATCAAAGATAATTCCCTTGGGGGACTGACCCTGGCTGTTTAATACTTGTTTATTTGAGATATAGATCACCTTAACTTGTTCCCTGTTTTGGAATAACTCTCAGCTGCCTTTTTTGAATTAGTGCTCCTCAGATTCTTATAAGACCTTGCTTACTATTTAGCATGCACAGGCCGTGGGTTCTGTGCCCCAGCACCACGTAAAAATAGCCGGGTGTGGTTGTGTACACCTGTAATCCTAGCATTTGTGAGGCTGAGACAAGAGGATTGCCAATAAGTTTAAGTCCATTTGGCCTTCATGATGTATTAAGGTCCAGTCTGAACTAAGAGTGAGACCTTGTCTCAAAAATAATTACAAAACTTTACCACAATCGGGGTGCTGAGTTGCTTACCACAAAGAGACTCCTTGATGTTATCTTTTAGAGTCATATTTTCCACCACACCCTAACTCCTGGTGTCTACTCTCCTAGTCTCCATCACTAGTTTTGTAACTTTGAGCATATTGTAAGTTGAATCAGATTGTATATATCCCACAGATAGGCTTTCTTTCCATTTAATGTAATGCCTTTGAGATCTGTTCAAATTGTTGTATCATAATTCATTATTCCTTTTATTGTCAAGTAATAGTCTGTAACGTGTGTAGCATAGTTTGCTTTCCTAACCACTTGGGGGTGGTGGTTGATTGTGTGTGTTTGAACATTGAATCTGGGGCCTTTGCACTGAGCTAGTATTTTTTTTTTCTTTCAATTTTGAGACAGAGTCTTGCTAAATTGTTACATTGCCAGGGCTGGGGCTTGAAATTGTTATCATCCTGCTTAAGCCTCTCTGGGTGCTAAGATTTAAGACTACAGGCCTGTGCCATCAGGCCCAGCAGTGATATTGTTTAAATTTAAAATGTCCCCCAAGAGTCTCATGTATTCAGAGGTGGGTGGGCATGCGCTGAAGAGTTAGGTCCCTGGGGCCATGACCTATAAGGGTGCCTGCTTTTCCTTGGCTCTGTTTGCTTCCTGGCTGCATGTAGTTTTTCACCACCCTGGCTTCTGCTATGCCGTTTCAGCCTATGGTTGGGTAACCACAGTCTAACAAAACCCGTTAAATCTATGAAACAAAATAAAGCTATTCTGCTGTATGTTGCAGGTTTTCTCGTAGGGTTAGGAAGGTGCATAATTCAGAAAATTAGTACCAGAGAAGTAGGGCTGTTGCTGTGGGCCTGACCATGCAGGTCAGAAGCCCCTGGAGCTAGTTTTTGGCAGGAGTTTGGAAAACTTCGAAGATGTGTGCTAGAGAAGTTCTGGTAAGCAGTGCTTTGTGGGCAATATTCGTCAGAGCTCAGAAGACCAGAATGGTGATTGGAATGTGGACTATAAAGACCAGGCTCATGAGGTTTCAATTTTGGAACAGAGCTTTATTGGACTGAAGGGCATACTTATTTCATTTTAGCAGAGAATTTATACTTTGTTTATGTCCTCAGACTTTGTGTGAGGCTGAATTTAAAAGTGATGGATTGGGGCTGGAGGCATAGCTCAGCAGTGAAGAGTACTTCTCCAGCAAGTGTGGGGCCCTGGGTTTGATTCCCAGGACCACATAGGGTGAATGTGGTAGCATTAGATACACCTGTAATAATGAATAAACAGAAAATGAAGCCATCATGGGGCTTGGCTCACTTTTTCAAAATAAGTAAAGGTGATGGACTAGTTGATCTGGAGAGGAAATTTCAAGGTAGCCCAACATTCAGCCTATGGCTTGGGTACTGCTGGATGCTTCTAGCCAGATCACATTGAGGGTCAGGATCAAAAGCAGAGCTGAATGATTTGAAAAATTTGTAGCTTGGTCAAAAGGCAGCATATATAATAATTGATTGCATGAAGGCTCAGCTAGCAAAAAGATTAACATTTAAAAGAAGCCAGATACTCTGCATCAAGACAGTAGGAACAATGCTTTGAGTGTATCTTTGAAAATGGCCTGACCCTACCATTGACATCCTCAAGCATATGAAAGGGTAAACTGCTTTTAAACACTGCTTTCAGGAGAGAACTCCAGGGCTCACTGCTCGCTCAAGGATGGCAAGGCAAATGTTTCCTTGAGTTCTGCCTTCCACGTAGTCAGTGGTCACTGTAGCCATGGCCCAAGCAGTCTTGGCTACAGCTTGAGCCAGTGGTAAACCTTGGCATCACCCACATGGTGCTGACTTTTCATATTCGCAGAATGTAGGAGATGGGGATCTTGGAAGTTCCACCCAGATTTCAGAAGAAGACCCAGAGACTCGGCAAAAGCTTGTGCCATGGTCACAGCTCCTGCCAGGAGCTCTTGAGAAGGTGGAGCTGTGAGAGAAAGTTGAAGATGTAGTGGAGACTCTAGGAAGTTGCTAGGAACACCAAATATTTGCTGAGGAAATCTGCAGACAGTGAATGAAGCCACCCGGAGAGAGAGCCTTTTGGTCTGCAGCCAGCAATGCCATAGGGGTGGAGCCCTCCAGGCTCTTTGGAGCTCACCTCTCATCAAAACCTGCCCTGGGTGCTGGACATGGAGCTATAGGATTAAATGTTTGCCTTGCTGGGTTTTAGTCTTTCCTTGGTCTAATTCCTCTGTGTTATTACCTTAATCCTCCCTTTTGGGATTAGCTTGTTTACTCAGTATCATTGTATGTTAGAAGACTTAAGCATTTTCAGTTTTCATCAGGGCTCACAGCTAAGAGCTTGCCTTGAATCTCAGAGGAGACTTTAAACGTGGACTTTTTTTTTTTTTTAAACAGTGCTGGAATTATTAGAACTTGAGCAACTTTAAAGGTGGAATGAATGCATTTTGCATGAGATGCCTGTGAGGCTTTTAGGGTCATAGATAGAATGTTATACTTTAGATTTAAAATGTCCTCCAGAGGTCTCACGTATTTGGAGTTGAAGCCTGGTCTAAGGAGGCAGGTTATTGGAAGGTTGTATTCTTGTCCCTGGCTCCTCTTTTCTACTTCCTGGTTGCTCTGCGGTGAGCAGCTTTCCTTCACCCTATTTAGTACTTTATTAGTATATTTTCTATTGACTTTTTAGCTGTATCCCTTTGTATCATCATTTAGTTATTGCTTTAGGGAGAACAGTGTTTTAACTTGTAACAACCTATCTTGAATTAATGTTACATCACTTCCATCTTTTGTATAAGAGTCTTTAAAATCTAACTTTGCTTTAGACCCATCCTGACCTATGGGAGACTGGAAAAAGTAGCAGATCTGTTGATAGAAAATGATAGAATCTAAAGTACAAAATCACACAAAGTTCATATTTTTTGCAAATGCTACTCAATTATAATTATTAATGTAATTATGATTTATGAAGATATCTTTACTTTTTCATCTCAAGCTATATCAGATCAGTTAATGGATATTAGTACAAAGCAATTCCTAAAATTTAAAAGTTCAGCTAGGCTTGGTTGGTTGTGCAGGCACATGCTGAGGTAGGAAGATTACCAGTTCAGGCTTAGCTTGGGTGACTAGTGAGACTCTGTCTCAAAATCAAAACCAAAAATTAAGCTGGGATTGTAGCTTAGTTTGAAGTGTGAAGGCCCTGGGTTCTTTTCCAGTACAAATAAAAGTAAAGTAAAATAAAGTAAAAATTTTCAAGGATGTTTAGAACTGAGGAGATGTGGGAAAGACGAAATCTTTGGGAGGTAAGGAAGATGTGCTTTGGTCACAAGACCAGGAGCTATTCTTTACATTGGGAACTCTTTTTAGAGTTGGGCTTGCGCAGCTTTGCGTGGTAGCCCTTTAGAGGGATATGATCAAAAAATATTTCAAAAGAGAAGTGTTGTAAGAGAAACTTTTTAATGATTGAGAATTTTCCAGCCAAAGTAGAGGAGGGACTTAATAAGCACAGTCTCATTCGGAGAATAGTTGAACTAGTTGAACATCATGAGTAGAATAGATTTTGTACTAATTGGTCCTTTTTTTTTTTTTTTTTTTTTTTTTTTTTTTTTTTTTTTTTTTTTTTTTTTTTCAAGAGAGGATCTTGTGCTGTAGTTCAGGCTGGTCCTAAACTTACTTTGTAGCCCAGACTGGCCTTGAACTCTCTGTACTCCTGCTCTCTCAGTTCCTGACTGCTGTGGTTATAGGTGTGTGCTACCATGGTTGGCTGATTTTTTTTCTTTCCCCATTTTATTGATATGTGTAAGTGCAATACATAAAGTTTACATTGATCATGAGTATCTTGTGTACATATGTATCATGGCAAAGTTACAAACCTTCCCTTCTTTCTTTTTAACCTTCCTACTCCCTCTCCTTCCCCTCCAGTTTTCATTCCCCACATTAAGTTCTATGAAATAATTGTAATCTGGGTTTCTCATATAAGAGAAACCATTCAAAATTTCACCTTCTTCTGACTCACTTTAGTAAGCATGATGGTCTCAGGTTGGCTCCATTTACCTATAACAGCCTCCAACCTATCTGTCCTTATAGATGAATAGTATTCCATTGTGTTTAAGTACCACAATTTAGGTATTCATTCGTCTCTTGATGGTTATTTTGGTGTCTTCCACATTTTAGCTATTGTTAGTTGTGCTGCTGTGAACATGGGTATGAGTGTATCTTTGTTACATGTTGTTTTTAACTCTTTGGGGAAAATTCCCAGAAGAGATATGGATGGATCGAAGGGGATATTTGTTTCCAGTCTTTTGAGAGACTTTCATATTGCTTTCCACAGTAGTTGTATCAGTTTACATTCCCATCAGCAGTGCAAGAGGGTTCCTTTTCCCCCACAGCCTTGCCAGCACTGATTGCTGCTTGTATTCTTGGTATATACCACTCTCTGGAGTTACATGCTATCTTAGGGATGTTTTGATTTGCATTTCTCTAATGGCTAAGAATGTTGAACATCTTTTCACATAGTTATTGGACGTTTGAACTTCCATCTATGAACTGCCTATTCGTTTCTTTTGCCCATTTTTCAATAGAGACTTTGATTTTGAGAGGCTTCCTTTCCTTAAGCTCCATGGATATTCTGGTTATGAGCCTCCTATCTGAGGTATTGGTGGTGAATATTTTTCTGAGTCCTGTTTCTTTTTTTACACTGTAAATAATTCCCTTTGCCATGCAAAAACTTTTAAATTTGACACAATCCCTTTTGTTAGTGCTGGGGACTCTTTCTTTTGCTTTTGGTGTCTTATTAAGAAAGTCTCTGCCTACACATATGTCTTTTTGATATTTGCCTAATATGTCTTTCAGAAGGTTCACTTGTCTACCTGTCTGTTTTTGTGCCAGTATCATAGTTTTTTTTAAAAAATAACTATTGCTTTATAGTATAACTTGATGTCTGAAATTGTAATGCCTCCTGCCTTAGTCTTGTTACATAAAATTTCTTTGACTATTCTAGGTCTCCTTAGGTTTCATAAGAATTTAAGGATTATTTTTTCAAATTCTGTGAAAAAATATTAGTATTTTGATAGGAATTGCATTGAATCTGTGTATCAGTTTTGGCAGTATAGTCATTTTGACCATATTAATTCTGCCTATTCAAGAATAGGAGATGTCTTTCAATATTCTGATGTCACCTACAACTTTCTTCAGTGTAATGTGGTTTTCTTTATATAGGTCCTTCTTCTTTGGTTAGGTATACTCCTAGGTATTTAATTTTTTTGCTGGGCTCTTAAGAATGGGATTATTCTTCTGAGCTCTTTCTCAGTGAGTTTGTTGTTGGTATAGAGAAAAGCTATTAATTTTTTTAGTATTGATTTTATAGCCTGTGATTTAGCTGAATTTGTTTATTATTTCCAAGAGTTTCATAGGGGAGTTTTTGGGGTCTTATGTGTAATCATATCATTAGCAAATAAGGATAGTTTGACTTCCTCCATTCTGATTAGATTCCCTTCATTTCACTTTGTTGCCTGATTGCTATGGCAAGTGTTTTAAGGACTATGTTGAATAAGAGTGGTGATAGTGGACAGCCTTGTCGTGTTCCTGATTTGAAAGGAAATGCTTTCAGTTTTTCTCCATTTACTGTGATATTTGCAGTAGGTTTGGCATATATTGCTTCTATGAGTTTGAGATAACCCCTAAGCCCCTTTGTATCTATTTTTCCCAGAGTTCTTATCATGAAAAAGTGTTGAATTTTATTCACAGGTTTTTTTCTGCAGCAGTTGAGATGATCATGTGGTTTTGTTTTTGCTTTTGTTGATGTGGTGTATTACACTGATTGATTTACGTATGTTGTACCAGTCTTGCCTCCTAGGAATGAAGCCCACTTGATCATGGTGTATGATATTTCTGATTTCTTGGTGGATTCTATTTGCCAGAATCTTACTAACATTTTTTGCATTTATATTCATTAAGGATATTGGTCTATAATTTTTCTTCCTCGTTAAGTCTTTGTCTGGTTTTGAGACTAAGGAGATTTTAGCCTCCAGAAATGAGATTGGTAGTATTTGTTCTCTTTCTACTTCATGGATCAGTTTGAGAAGAATTAGAGTTCTTCCCTGAAATACTGAAAAAAGTTCTACTGTGAATCCATCTGGTCCTGAGCTTTTATTTATAGGTACAGCTTTTATTACTGCTTCAATTTCTGTGTGTGTAATGGGGTTAGTCAAGATTTTTATGTTGTCTTCATTCAATTTTGGTATTTGGTATGTGTCTAGGAAGTCATCCATTTCTTCCCAATTCTCTAACTTGTTAGAATATAGGTGTTATGCCGTCTGCTGTAATTCCACCCTTTTCATTTCTAGGTGTGTTAATCTGTACTTTTCCTTTCCTTATTTTGGTGAGTTTAGCTAAAGGTTTATCAGTCTTGTTTATTCTTGGGTAGAACCAGCTCTTTGACTCACTAATCTTTTTTATTGTCTTTTTAGTTTCAATTTCATTAATTTCACATCTCATCTTTATAATTTCTTTTGCTTTTTGCCTTGTTTCTCTAGGGCCTTAAGGTGCATCATTAACATGTTTGTGACTGTTCTGTTTATGTGTGCATTTATGGCTATGAATTTCCCTCTAAGTACTGCTTTCATTGAGTCCCATAGATTCTGATATGATGTACTTTCTTCGTCATTAAACTCTGAAGTTTTTGATTTCTTCTGATTCCTTCTGTGATGCATTGTTTGGTTAGTAGTAAGTTGTTTAGTCTCTGTGTATTTTTGTGTTTTCTTCTGTTTCTTTTACTGTTGAGTTCCAGTTTTATTCCACTATGATATGAAAGTATACTAGAAATTATTTCTATTCCTTTGTATTTATTTAAGCATGACTTAGGACCTAGAATATGGTCTATTTTAGAAAGTGTTCCATGTGCTGCTGAGAAGAAAGTATTTCCTGTTGATGTTGGGTAGAAAACTGTATAAACATCTGTTAGGTCCAATTTTTCTATAGTGTCATTTAACTATTGTATATCTTTTTGGATTTTCTGTCTGGTTGATTTGTCTATCTGTGATAGGTGAGTATTAAAGTCCCCTGCTATGGTTTTATTGGGGCCTTTCTGATCTAATAATTCTTGGTTTACATAATTGGGTGCTCCAGAGTTGGAAGCATATATATCGACAATTGTGAATTCTTCCTGTTCTATTGTTCCTTTAACCAGTATATAGTGACCATCTTTGTTTTTCCTGATCTGTTTTTTTTTTTTTAAATCTGTTGAGTCTGAGACTAATAAAGCTATCCCTGCTTGTTTCCTGGGTCCTGTTGCATGAAATATTGAATTCCATCCTGTTATTTTCAGTCTGTAAGTTTCCTTGTGGGTGAAGTGTGTCTCTTGTAAGCAGAAAATTGTGGGTATCTGTTTTTTGATTCAGTTAACCAGTCTATGTGTTCTAGTAGGTGAGTTGAGGCCATTCCTATTCAGAGTAATTGTTGAGATATGTTTGGTATGTCCTGCCATTGTTACAGGTTTTCAGCATTATTTACTAGACCCACTTCTCAGGTCATTCTCCTACATTTGTTGTCTCTTTTTCTCTGGGGTCTTTGATGTCATTAGCTTCCCTTTCACTTTCTAATTTTCTTTCAAGTATTCTCCGCAGTGCTGCCTTACTGGCCTCAAATTTCTTTAAGCTTTCTATATCGTGAAAGTTGTAATTTATCCCTCTAATTTAAATGATAATTTTGCTGGTTGTAGCAGTCTGGGTTGCCATTTATGTTTTCTTAGTGCTTGGGTGATATTGCTTGAGGATGTCCTAGCTTTTAGGTTCTGGGTTGAGAAGTCTGCAGTTACCCAGATGGTCTTATCTTTGTAAGTCACCCTCTGTTTTTCTCTTACAGCTTTTTATATTCTCTCTTTGTATTGAGTCTGTAATATTTTAATTATGATGTGTTGTGATGAGGTTCTCTTCTGATCAAAGTTGTTTGGTGTTCTGTATACCTGCAGTAGTTCCACATTCTTCATTTCTTTCCTTAGATTTGGGAAATTTTCTTCCATAATTTCATTGAACATGGCCTTTAAGCTTTTTGTTCTGTCCTCAGTTTTCTCCTCCACTCCCATAATTCTGAGGTTGTTTCTCTTTGAGTCATCCGTCAGCTGTTCTAATCATTCTCTTTCTTCCCTTTTTATTTTGCATTCTTTATGGCCTGTACCTTCTAGCTGAAACATTTTATCTTCTGGGTCTGTTAGTGTATTCTCAAAATGTTCAAACTGGTTACTTATGTTTTTCTCTGTGTTTTTCACATCCTGAAGGTTTGCTTTCAGTATTTTTATATCTCTGCTGTATTCTTTAATTTCTAATATTGCCTTCATTATCTTCTGACTTATATCTCCTTTGTTTTCCTGTAATTTCTTGTCAGTGTTTGCTGATAGTATAGTTATGTCCCTTCTCTTGCATTTCCTGTTTTATTTCCTGTTTCAGTGCTAAGTGTTTCAGGGTCCCGAAATTATCATTTTTTACCCTTTTCATCTTTGGGTTCTGCTATTTCAAGATCTCCGGTATTGTTTTCTGTCTATAGGAGATTTATTGCCATGTTTCCTCATGGTTTTGTTAAAGTATATTAAGCCTCTGTTATTGTTGATAGGTTCTTTTCCTTTACCTAAGATTCTTAAACTAGACTTTATTTTAAGTGTTACCTGGCTGTCTCTGGGTGCAGGAGGGATGGGGTAGCATGAAGGCCCAGGTGTAGGCAGGCCTCTGCCAGCAGCTACCTGGCTGTCTCTGGCACGCAGGAGGGACATGGCTGACGAGGGCTCAGGCCTGCAAGACTTTTATGTGGTGCTGGGATATCAGACTGGGGGCCTTGTGCATATTAGGTAAATGCTCTAAGTATTGAGCTACAAATTAGCCTGGTAACCATTAATTTTCATATGCTTTTATTGTTTTTATTTGTTTTGTCTTTCTTGTTTCTTTTTTTGAGACAGGGTCTTTCTGTGGATTCTAGGCTGGTCCTGAACTCTCTGTGTAGCCCAACAAGCTGGTCTTGAATTCTTGATAATCTTCCTGCTTCAGCCTGCCTAGTGCTGGGGTTACAGGTGTGCACCATCACACCCAGCTTTGATAACTCTTGATTTTTAGCTTAATTTGCTTGAGATTCCTGAGACCATTATTAAAGTACACTTGTGGATATGTCTGGGTGCTTCATGTGTACATGACCTTTGAGACCATGTCTGATGTTGTGGTCTTGGGATTTGGGGCCTGGCTGGAAGAGGTGGATGGTTGGGGATTGACTTGGAGGGGCATGTGTTCGTTCTGCCCTTCCTTTCAGACTTGTCTCTGTTCTGCCATGTTATGAAGACGTATGTCTCCGGAGCACTGGCTCTGGCTCTAGCTTTTGGCCCCACCATGTTTTTCCACCATTTGCCAATTGCCCACTCCTGAATGGAATGTGAATTTCTTAAACTGTAAGCTAAAATAAGTCTTTCCTCCCTGAAGTTACGGATTTCAGGTGTTGAGTCACAGTGATGAAAAAGTAGTTAAGACATCTGGTCTCTGGCTTCTTCTTCTCTGACTCTTCTGCTCGTTGTTATCTGGGTGCCATGAGGTGGCAGTTTTCTTCCTGTGTATCCTATCATGATGTTTCTGTCTTGTACCCAGCTGCCCATGGACTGAAACCTGAACTTTGGTCTAAAATAAATGTTTTCTTGTTTATGTTGCTTTTCTCAAATACTTGGTTATAGCAATGGAAAGATGACTGATAGAGGTTGGATGTATTAGAATGGTAAGAGAGAAAATTAAGTAGTTTCTGTATTGTGATCTTAATATGCATATATCTTTATGTGTAATATCTCTGAAATTGGCACACATCTTAAAATTGATTTTGCCTTGCCTCACCATCAGTGTTTTTGGAAAATCAAAAGTGTTTTGAGACAAAATCTGATTATGTAACCAAGCTAGCTTTTAACATGGCAATCCTTCTGCCTCAGTCTTTTACATATTGGGGTTACGGATGTGTGCCACCTCTCATGGCTTAGGCAGACTTTAAATAGAAAAATATGGTCAGATTTATTAAAAAATTCTGGTGAAATTATACAGTTTTTTTTTGTAACAATGTAGGGATTCAGATGAGGTCTAAAGAGGGCCTAGTTCTAGTTTCTGTCTTAGTTACTTTCTCATAGGGATGGAATACCTGACTTTGACAAGCTGAGGGAGGAAAGGTTTATTTTAGCTCACAGTTTTAGAAAGTATTGATCCTTAACTGCCAGTGGTGGAAGCACATGATGGAGGTAGAAGGAAACCTTTTTACCCCATGGCAGTCTGTAGGAAACAGAATGAGTGAGAAAGGACAGAGCTCCTATATATTCTTCTAAATCAAGCCCAGTGACCTGCCTTTCCTGGTTCAAGCTCCAGTGATCTGCCCCTCCCTGGTAAAGCCCCAGGTACTCACCTTTTCTAGCCAGGCTCCGCCTGTTAACAGCACATGGAATCCATAGGTATTCCACAGCATCCAAATACACGAGGCTCTGGGGTGACATTACACACCCAGACTGTAACAACTTCCTTGTATAGGAAGTGTTTGGTAAAACCAAGAGGATGAGGTTAGTAGTAAGATGGAGAGAGAAAAATCTTGGAGGAACCTGAGATTTCTGAGTTTGAAGACAGGATGAATAGTTTCCATGTTATTGTTCATTCTCCCACTATAGCATAACTAAACATTTCTCCTGGTCATAAAGGTTAATCAGCATTGATGTGTCAATAGTAGGAGCTAGTGCCCATAGCTTAGTGTTTAGAGTTCTTGCCTAGCAAGTATAAGACTTTAGGTTTGATCACCTAGCACTACTTAAGAATTAGCTATTACTATAATAGTAATACTAATCATAGTTTAGTAATTTTTAAGTAGAGACTAGACTCCACGTGTTTACATGTAATAAAAAATGATTACAACCCATGCTTACTTATATAGTTTTTTCATTACTTAAGAATGGTAACACAGGGGCTGGAGGAATGGCACCAACAGTTAAAGCACTTGCCTAGCAAGTGCTATGTCAAGCTCTAAGTACCAAGTTCGATTCTCCAGCACCATGTAAACCGGGCATAATGGTGCATGCCTATAATCTCAGTGCTCAGGAGACTGAGGCAGGAGGATTGCTGTGAGTCCAAGACCAGCCTAGGTTCCATAGTGAGTTCAGGACCAGCCTGGGCTACAGAGCGAGACCCTGTTTCAAAAAAAATGGTAACAAGTAGCTTAGTATCTGTTGTCTAAGATATAAGTTTCTAAGTGTTTGTATTTGAGCGACTAGTCATCTTAAAGAGTGTTTTAGTAGAGTTTGTCAAATTACAATGAAATCATATATAAGTTTCTTTGTTATCCACAATGATGGAAAGGTAAATGTGCGATGCATAGTTTAGTGTTACTGGCTTTTGAAAATAATTACATAGTTTTTTACTGAAAACTGTATGAAAACTATAGGAGACATGTATTACATGCTTGCTTGTTTGCTCCTCCCTTCTCTCCTTCTTTCCCTCTCTTCCTCCCTCCTTTTCTCCTCTTTCTTCTTTCTCTCTCTCTCTCTTTCTTTGTTTGATAAAGTCTTGTGGGTCCTGAAGTCACTGTGTAACCCAAGCTGGCTTCAGACTCATAGCAATCCTCCTGCCTCAGGCTCCTGACTGCTGGGATTACACAAGTGTGCCATTATGCCTGGTCAGTTTATGTGCTACTTTAAATTCCTATGTTCTCAGCCTTTTGCACTGCCAGTGCATTCTATCCCACAGGTTCACGCAGGCTTTGAACTCTTACATCTGGTAGTAACGCTCACCAGGATTCCTGCTGTGTATTTCTTCTAGTGGGAGACAAAAGTCAGTGTATAAATCCTTCCTCTTTGGTCCTTTGGTAAGGGAGTGATGCACATTTCATGGGTTTCTTGAAAGGTATTAGCAGAAGTTATCTGTAGTGGTGGGGTGAAGTAGTAACAACTGTGTCTGTGTATTACAAATAGGATAATATACATCTATTAGTGTATTTTTACTTGAAGGTAAAAAAAGCCTAAAGTTGGAATAAATGAAATTACCAGACTTTGTGGTGCAAGTCTATAATCCCAGCATTATGGGAGGGAGAGGCAGAAGGATCACATTTGAACCCCCATCTTGGCAGCTTAGCACTTAGTGAGATCCTGTCTTAAGATAAACATAAAAATTAGGCTGGGGATGTAACTCAGTGTGGAAGCCCTGAATTCAATCTTCAGTACTCCTAAAAATAAGTAATCAAATAAAATCCCCTGTGTTATGGAAAAGTCTAGAAAGTATACAGGTTTCAGGAAAAGCTTAATTCATTTTTCCAACAACTTTAACAACCGTGGCAATGATTTGATCTCTATCAGTTTTTTCGCTCTGCTTTCCGTGTTGCCATGCTTGGGATCTGGAGATGCCTAAGGCTGTTAGTATCATCTGCATTTTTTTTTTTTTTTGTATCGGAGATAGGGTCTTGCTCTATAATCTAGGCTAGTCTTGCACTCATTATGTGGCTTACGCTGACCTTAAATTTATGGTAATCCTCCTGCTTCAGCCTCCCAAGTGCTGGGATTTCAGGTGTGTTTCAGAGCACCCACCTAATTTTTATGTGGTGCTGAGAAATTGAACCCAGGGCCTTGCATGAACTAAGGAAGTGTGCTAACCATTGAGCTATGCCCCCAGCCCTCATCTGCATTTTTTTTATCTTTTGGGGAAAAGGTGCTTTGTATCTGGACATTCCTAGAAAAATAATGTGGATTCATTCTGATTTGATTTGGCTTAGGTTACATGTCTATCTGTGCACTGATCACTGAAAGTGAGAAATACATATGTTGGTTGGTTTATGCTGTGATATGTCCCAGGATTAAACCAATTAGACTCCCAACTATCTATAACTTGAGATGGGTCTGTTCCTTAACTGAATCATAATATTTAGCAGCAACAAGCCAAATATTTGCATGATTATTAAAGTTATTAACAGTAAATACAGGAAAACTCCTATTTAAAAAAATAGTTATTCTTAATACATTTAGAAAGTGTTAAATTTGAGTAATTCCATCCCAGTAGATACAGTAGATATATACATATGTGTCTGAGTTACTTTTTCATTGCTGGGACAGAATACCTGACGTTCACAACTTTGGGAGGAAAGATGTATTTTAGCTCACAGATTCAGAAGGTTCATATTTGGGTGACTGGAGAATGGTAGAACTGCATAGTGGGAGCTAGATCTAGAAAGAGAGGTAGCTCCTCATGGCATGGCAGAACAGAGCCACGTAAGAGAGAGGAAGGGTGAAACCAGCACATACCCCTTCAGGTCAATCCCCAAGCATCTTCCTTTTCCAGCCAGGCCATTCTTCCCAGCTGTACACTGTATCTATAGGGATGTAGGCTTTTGGGGGACACTCAAGACCTAAACTACAACATTCTACCCTAATCCCCAGAAGATTTATATCTACGTCCTTATGCAAAATGCATTTAGTCTTTATCTAAGAGTTGCTAAAGCTTTCACAGTTCCAACACTGCTTTAAAAAAGTCCATGTCCAAAGTCTCCTCTGAGACTCAAGGCAAGCTCTTGGCTGCAGACTCCTGTGAGAACCAATTAAGTACTTGCAACATGCAGTGGCATGGGGTAAATATTCCCATTCCAGGAAGGAGGAATGGGAGGACAGAAAGCAGTTGGACCAAGACAAGTTTTAAACCTGGCAGGGCAAGGATTAAATCCTGTAGCTCTATGTCTAGCACCTGGGGCAAACCGTGATGGCAGCAAGATCTGAACTCCAAAGGGCTTGGGTGGCCCCACCTCTACATTGTTGCCACCAGTGATAGCCTACACCTTTTCTCAGTCAATGATCCATGTTTATGATTGCACCTTGGACTTCCCCATTGTAACTTTACACACTGCCTCCCAGCGCACACTGCCTCACCTCCAAAGCCTCTCTCTGACATCAGGGTGGAAGCCTCCGTGAACCCACAACTCTTGTACTATGCAAGCCTGTAAAACCAGGACCATATGGATGTTGCCACTGGCATGAGCAGTAGCCTGGCCTCCTTGGACAAATGTGTTTAGAGATGGCTGAACTCTAGGTGGCTCTCTCTTTGGCACTATAGGATGCCCTGGGGTACTGATCTCACAGCAAGGTCCTTTGCCTGTCTACCTATGAGTTGGCAAAGGGAGGTGTCTTTTTGACTTTGAGATGCTCTCAAGGCGTCTTTTCTGTAGTTCTGATGGTAAATATTTGGCTTCTTTTTAATAATGTTAGTCTGTTTAACTTCCCCTGTGCTCCTATGCCCCACCATGGTCGGCCTTTTCAGTCTGCCAAAGCTGAAAATACTTAATACCATTTTTATCTGCCAGTGTTTCCTGCCTTTTGCCAGAGTTGGCTAAAGACCACAAGCAGTAGCTATGTGACAGCCAGAACATTGGGTTGCCTTGAAATTTCCTCTACCAGATTAAATAGTCCCACCTCCCTTAATCTTAGTTTCAGGCAAAGTCTTTGGATAAGGGCAAAATTTTGACAAGCTTTCTGCCAGAGTATAACTTGCATGATTTTTAGGCCATTTGCAAATATAATTTTCCTTCCTATCTGAAACTTGTTGAGGCTGGCCTTTCCTATCTACACTTTTATCAGCATTTTGGTCTTCTAAGCTCTGGCCAGAATCTCCCACCAAGTTTGGCTCAGAGTACTCTAAGGCTTCTCCAGCCAGCATCCTCAAAACTTTCCAAACTCTTCCTGTAAAGCCATTCCAAAGGCCTTTAAACTGTGTAGTTAGTTAAAGTCACAGCAACAACCCCAGTCCCGGTACCAGTTTTTGTTTCAGTTGCTTTCTTGTTTCTGGGACATTGTGTTTCACATCTACAACTTAGGGAGGAAAGATTTATTTTAGCTCAGTTTCAGAAGGTCACATCCATTCGTGTGGGTGGCTAGAAAATGGTAAAACTCCATAGTGGGGCTGGAGCCGGAGAGATAGCTTTATGTGGCATGGCAGACGGAGTCAAGCCAGCGTGGAAAGGCGGAACAGCACTCATCCCTCTAGGTCAACCACAAGCAATATGGATATATCTAAGTATTTATTTGTGTGATACTGGAGATTAGGCTCAGGGCTGTAACACTGAGCTACATCCACAGCACATTTTTTTTTATTTCTTGATTTTGAGATACGGTCTTGCTAAGTATGGGCTGGAACTTGGCAATCCTCCTGCCTCAGGCTCCCAGAGTGCTGGAATTACAGGCCTGTGCACACAGGGTCCCACTAATTCCAGTAGATACTTGTTCTTTCAGTAAATGTATTTTTATCCATTTACATTCAGAAACAAAGTTTTTTGGGAAATAAGCCTAGGAGTGATTCATTGTGCTAGTATTTTCTCTACATGTCTTTGATTGTAGAAATCATATGCTCAGAGGTTTTACAGAATTTACTCGTTTCTTAATTAGCTCCTTCAAATACTGAAACTCAAACATGGATTTCTTGATAATTATGTACCTTTTTAACCTTTTCAGTCAATTCTTTGTTGTCTGTAATACTATCTTCTCTAAAATTTCAAATGCATTGTATTAAACTTATTTTGGGAGTGTAGGAGATACTCAGTGGAATTTCTTGAGAGAGGCGTGTTGGGCTGGGGCATAATCCAGGAGGAGAGCACTTGTTTAGCATGCATGGAACCTGGCTTAGATCCCCAGTGCTGAAAAACAACCAACCAAATAAAAATAGCTGTCATACCTGAGTTTCTTAAAACCAATGGGGTACCACATAGAAGTGGAGAGATTGATAGAGACAGAAAGTAACATTTTTATCAGGATGGAAAGGTTCTGTTTTAATTCTGGTGGTGGTTACATGCCTGTATACATGGAAAGAGACCCTTAAAAAGTGATTGGAAAGCCAAGGGCAAGCAGCCCAGTGACACTTTTGCACACACAGCCCAGTGACACTTTTGCACACACACAGACACACGTACACATACATGATTTATTTATTATTTGTGGTATGAGGAATTGTACCCATGGCCTTCACATCGAGCTACATTGCCAGCACTTTTTTGTCAAAGTTCTTGCGAAATTGCTAAATTTTCCAGGCTGTGCACAAACTTGCCATACTGTTGACTCAGCCTCACAGAGTTCCTGGGATTACAGGTATGTGCTACACAATGCATGGAATCCTATACTTATTTTAAAAGACAAGTTCTAGCAGTTTTTTTCCCACTATTTTTATTAATTTACATATGTAATACCTAGTATTTACAATGAATTTGGGGATTTTGTGCACATATGTGTCATACCAACTTTACAATCCCTTCTCATTTTTGACCCTCGAACCCCTTTCCTATCCCTTCCCCCAACTCTGGCTATCATTCATGTGGTTCTATAGAGTGTCAGTGTTCTGGGTTTTCCAAGTCAGAGAGTCCATACAGTACTTAACATATTAATCTTCTGCACCTAAATCATTTCACTTAAGTCACCACTCTAACTTAGCTTCCTGTTCCTCGAATGGGTCACAGTAGTTAAATCTTGATGAGTCATCTCTGAGTTCAACCAATCCCTTTATTGGGATATTTATCAAAAGTTTTTTTTCCTATATTTTGCTGTATCTTTGTTGCTATTTTTAAACCTGGCCTTACCCACCAGTTTGCAATAGAAAATAACTACAAGCATGTAGTTCAAAAGCCTAGTAAATTTGGGAAAGAAGAAGAAAAAAAAGTTAAATTTCAAATGTCTTAGCTGAATACTGAAAGGTACACGTTTGTACATTCACAGGGTTATCTTTACGTCAATCAGTTTTCTTAGGATACATTTTCATCAGTGACCTAATAAGAGAATTGCTACAGTAAAACAAAGTTAAAACTATATCATATTGCTACATTAAATGAACTTAAATCTATACCACATAAATGTACTTAAAGTAACAGATATGAAGGTAAATTTAGTTATTTGAGAATTTCCTAACTTTCATAACTTATTTACTCACATTTCACTGATTACTAACATTCTGCTAGATTTGGCTAATTATTTTATCTGTCTATCCATCCTTATATTCATGCATTTGTATTCTTAAGAGATTTTAGGTCAACTCCCCATGTTGCATTATTAATTAGTAATTATTCTACTTTGCGCATTACTATACTAATAATAATGTGGGGAGATTTCACAGTTATTATAGAAGAACTGGTACTGTTTTAAAATTATATCAATCAGATGATTTAATTACCAATCTAGCAGTTTTTATTGCTTGAATAATAATGTATGAATCAGAGTAGTCCTTAATGAAATTTGTTTACTATATTTGTTGATTCATTCTTTATTCTCTAAGCAATTCAGTCACTTCAAGTATTTCATTATAATATTAGACTTTTATTTTTATTGCCAATGCAACTTGTGTGAAGGTAAATTTACTAACTTTTAATCCTCCACTACTTAGCTTTCCTTAAGTAAAGGACAGACATCTCTTAATTGCATATTAAGCCCGTGTTTCCCAATTTGTGAAATCTTTTATTAATAAAAGATTGTTAGTCTTCTAGAGTGATGATAGGTTGTAGTTAATTGCAGGCTATCCTTCATTCTATAAAAGAAACCCTGAGGCTTTGGTCCTATTGATATTACTGATATTCTCTAAAATGGTAAGGTTGGTTTGGAGGCAATGGAAGGCATCTTCAGCAAACTAGAGTCCAGTGGGGAACTGCTCAAAGGTAAATCTTAATAAACTAGATTCGTGTGTGTTAAGATTAGTTCAAGCATGACCACTGGTCCCTTTCTTATCTGTTCAAGAGACCGCTTAAGGTATTTTTTTTCTTTTCCTTGGTCTTGATCTATTCTATAGTCAAATGCAGAATATAGATATATTCAAAGTCTGTTCAATGCAGTTGGAAATTATTTCATCTCTGATGCTGGTTTCAGTAGAAGCCCCGTTACAGGTGTTCACAGGTTTTCAAGGGCTGGGCTCTTGATGGGATTCTTTTCGAACTTGCTGCATGCAAGCCAAATATCTTACTACTTAGAGTTAGTTATCAATCATATTTATTAAATATAGATTTTGTTGTATTAGTCTCTTTTTCAGGAAAAATCTTCAAAATTGGTTTCAATCATTCTCTGAATATTATGGGAAAAAATCACATGATTTTTTTTCTTTTTGTCTTACACATGATAGGAAGATAAAAGGTTTAGTAAATTATTATGTGAGGTTTATTTTTCTAGATGAAGATGCTTATTTTTACATTTGCATGCACTTTACATTTCATTTTACTTTTAGAAGTATTCCTAATTTGTGCTTGTCTTTTTTTTTTTAGTGAAAATATTCTCTTTGGAATGGGAAATCCTCTTCTTGACATCTCTGCTGTAGTGGACAAAGATTTTCTTGATAAGTAAGTATTAAACTCTTCATATGTACCATACAAAACTTACACCTTAATAAAAACTGATGAAAAGTATAATAAACAAATTTACTGTTCAATACCTTCACTTGGAGGAAAACTTAGGAAATACTCCAGCATTCACCTATGCTCCTGCTCTGTACTGTTTTTTTGAATATGGAAATAGAAAGTTTATATGATTTACTCATTGATTAAATTCCTAAATTTAAAAGTTAATGTTAGTGAACTACACCTGTGATGGAACCATAACACAAATGGGAGAAGAAAGAAAGATGATTAAGATGGGACTAATACAATACCATATGAATTAAGTGTGTATTTTTTTTCACTCTATAGTTCAGGCTGGTCCTTAATTCAGTATGCAGCACTGCCTTGCTCATGGTGATCTTTTTGCTTAAGAATTCTCAATATTGGGATTGCAGGTATGGGCTATCCCACCTGGTTTATTAATTGTATAGTTATTAGTATTTTACACTTTGAAAGTTAAGTATCAAATTTTCTTTGATTAAAGTATTGTTTTACTGATTCTGTTTTTTTTTATTTTTTGTTTTTGTTTTTTGAAAAGAGCATTTAGCCTTCTTAGTAAAAAAAACAAGTATCAACTTCAAACCAATACGGGTTTCAAGTCTGGTGGTGCAGGCCTGTCATCCCAGCACTTTGGGAAGCTAAGGCAAGATAATTGTAAATTGAAGCCTAGCCTTGGCAACGTAGCAAGACCCTGTCTCACAATCAAAAAGTAAAAAGCATCTGGGAATGTAGCTCAGTGTGAAGGCCCTGAGCTCCATCCC
The DNA here is from genome assembly GCA_004027205.1 of Ctenodactylus gundi. Taxonomy (NCBI): domain Eukaryota; kingdom Metazoa; phylum Chordata; class Mammalia; order Rodentia; family Ctenodactylidae; genus Ctenodactylus; species Ctenodactylus gundi. The sequence goes on along the minus strand of PVKB01004266.1, from coordinate 94,634 downwards.
CCATACTATAATAAATAAATAGATGCATACGAACTAATATTAGTCAAAAAATGTAAATTATTAGCTGGGAAGACGAGGCTGGAGGATCCCAAGTTTGAACTGAGCCTGGGTGCTCAGTGATACCCTGTCTCAAAATTAAAAAAGGCTAGGAACGTAGTTCAGAGCAAAGGCTGTAGGCTCAATGGCAAGTACTGCGGGGAAAGGTGAACCCGTACTGGAAGTTTTTAGGGAAAAACTTCAGCCCTTCATTGCACCTTCCACCTCTGCCCCTTACTTATCCCATCTCCGGAAGTGCTATTTCCCGGGGTTGTCTTCCGTCTCCTCCCGTTTTATCTCTTTCCCCAGAAATGCAATTTCTCTGGAAGAAACTATCAATTTCATTATCTCTTTTCTTCTTCCAATATTTGCCTATTTTTAAATAGTATACAAACAGTGCTACATATGATTTTCTTAAGGGTGATTGGAAAGGCAAATTTTAGTGAAAGAGAGGATATAAGAATGTAATTTTTTGAGGATGGTTTCCAGAGTAGGGATCATAGTAGCATTGCTCACAGATGGCAAGCTTTTTAGTTAAGTCCTTATAGTAGGAGTCTATAATTATTTTTATTATGTAATTTTGAAGAAGTTTCTCCTTTACCTTATGAGAAGTTTGTTGCTGCCTTATTTACTAAACCTTTTATATCCTTGGCTTTTTTTTTTTTTTAAACAGTTAAGAGTCTGGTTACTTACATCCTTGAGTATCCAGTTTATTTTTTTGTTGTTTTCTGGGGAGGGAATGGGGGAGACATTGTTTCACTTTGTACTCCAGGCTGGTCTTTAACTCACTGTCTAGCCCAGGCTGGCCTGAAACAAATGGAAATTCTCCTTTCTCAGCCTTGGAAGTGCTAGGTTACAGGTGTGTACCACCACACCCAGCTTATGTGGTGCTGGGGAATCAAACTTGTGCTTGTTAGGCAAGTGCTTTAACCAGAGATATGTGCCCTCACCCCTCCCCAAACCCTGCCCAGTTTTATTAACTAGTAACATAGTAATAATACTCGAGTGTTTACTGTGAATGTTTCTCCTCAGTACTGCCTGTCTTGCAGTTCCAAGTGAAAGCTGTCTGCCTCCTGTTTCTCCAGCTGTTTCTTGCTTGTCTCTTGACAGTGAAGGATTTAGCTTTCTTTCACCTTCCATTATTTCTCCATCTTCCCCAAACGACGTTATACTATTTTGAAAAGTCACTAATTATTTTTAACAAAATTGTGGATTATAACTACTTACAAAACTTACCTTATCGTCATATCCTGTGTTCATTTGTACTGTTTTTCTACCAACTTTTCAAACGCGTCATTGAATTTGTCATGTGCTTCTCTGCAGTCGGTAAATATCTGCACTTTCCCTGCAGTCGGTAAATATCTGCTTCTCATCCTCTGACGTCCTGTCTGTTGGCATTCTCCATCTTTGGCCTCCAAGCTAGACTGTTCGCTATATAGTGTAGGTGCCCACCAACCTTCAAGCAGCTCTTCTCCTGGGCCTTTCTTATGCCCGTCTCCTCTGTTGTATCTTGTTTGTTTCATTTTGTATCTTCGTTTTGTTTCCTCTTTTTTTTTAAGTAGCATACCCTTCAATAGTTTTCTAATAAGAGTGCATAAATACATGAATGATGTGTTCTTTTGTGTATGTCAGATAATATGAATCCCCCCACCAGAACTTAGTGTAACATTTTGCTTGAGAAATATAAAGGCTGGTGCTGTTGTCCTCCTTCATTTAGTGCATGTCTTTCCTAAGCATGTTACCAGCTTTTTATCTCACTGGAAGCTTTTAGGACCTACTTTTTATCTTTGGTGTTAGTAAATTGTTACTATGTAATGGTTTATTCTGTTGTTATTGATGCAGTTTTTTTCTTGTTTCTGAATATTAGAAATTGTTTTGAGTTTTGAAGATTGTGGTTTCTTTATTTCTCTGGATTGCTCTTCTTTGATTGTTTACTTTGATTGTGGTCTTTCTTGACATTGGAGACTTTTCCCCATTATTAGGTGCTATTTGGCTAGTAACATAGGGATAAGACATTGTAAAGCTTATCTTACTTGCATAGGATTAGGGAAAAGTCTGGGAGGATAGTTCGGTTCTGACAGTTGTGGGAGGGTAAGTTAACTAGAATGAGTACTTTTATTTCAGTATTGTATATAATAGATTTTGATAACCCCGAATTGCCTTTACAGGTTTTGAAACAGCTTTAATAAAGTTAGCTATTACTGTGTACCAAGTTGCTACAAAGCTTGCCTACTTAAAATAACGAACATTTGGGCTGGGGCATAGCCAGGTGGTGAAGATACTTGCCTAACCTTATCTTGGAAGTAACATGCCATCATATTTGCCATAATGCTGCTAGTCAGACAGACTAAACCTGGCATAGTGCAAAAGTCCTACACAGGTCTTTAGTACCAGGAGGCAGAGTTTCGTGGATGCCAGCCAGTAAGACTGTGATAAACAGCCACCCACTCTGCTTCGGCATGGTACCCACGGATCTCTTGTCCTGGTGTTCACAGGGTGTTCACCCTTGAGCAGGCCCCTCCCACATTGTGCCTGGGCTGCTCTGTGTCATCACTGGCATATGACAGCCGTGATAGAATGCCACTTCAGAAATTAGACTGTAAAAACACTCACTTGTTTGTGGTCGTTGTCTCTTCTTTCTTTATTGTGTATTATTCATTTTGGGGAAAGACAGTTGCATCTTGAGGACATTCAAACAGGACCCAGTAGCAAAGGTGATGCAGAAGCCTCTGGCCTACACAGTCTGTCACTAACTGAAACCTACCAAACAGCCATGTAAGTAAGTGTAGGAATAGATTCTGCCAGATAGATGTTGTGGCTCATGCCGGTAATCCCACCTTTGGGAGACTTGATGCAGAGAATGGCAAGGTCAGGTTCATCATGGGTGGTTCAGATACTTGCTGAGACTCTGTGTCATAAAAATACACAAATAGGGGCTGGAGGAATGGTTCAAGCTCTTAAGTACCCAAGTTTGATTCTCCAGCGCCACATAAGCCATGTGTGTTGGTGGATACCTGTAGTACCAGCAGCACTTGGGAGGCTGAGGCAGGATTGCCATGAGTCCAAGGCCAGCCTGGGCTACAGAGCAAGATCCTATTTCATAATAAAATAAATAGGGATATATCAGTGTAAAGGCCCTGAGTTCCATCTCTAGCATATATATATATGGATTATTTTTGGTCCCTCAGTTCCTTATGGACCCTTGAGATGGCTGCAGCTCTGCTTCATAGCTTGATTGTTAATTCTGAGGGATTTTGAGCCATAGCCACTAAACCAAACCAATCTTGGGTTCCTGACTCTCAGAAGCAATGAGAAATTACTGTTTTTCTTAAATTGGTAGCTTTTGGGTAAATTTGTTATGTAGCCAAAGATAAAGAGTGTTTTCCCCCCTAAATAAACATACACACATGCTTGGAACCTCATTGGAAGGCTAGTGTACATGCTGGATCTTCTTGACAGATAGAACTTTATTATGGCTTAATTATGCTGCAAGTCTGTGTTTTTGGAAGGGGAGAGATATCCCCCAATATTAATACTTGGAAGCCTTCTCTCTGAGTCTGTTCAGTTTCTTCACAGAAAGTTCTCCCATTCTTCCTTGTGGGCATGTAAGCTTGCTTGGGTTGCCTTATTCTTGGAGCTGGCCAGAGGAAAGACCAGAGGTGCTGTAATTAAGTTGGCAGTTTCATCTGTACCTTCCTATTTCCCCTGTTGTTCCTCAGTGCAGAACTGCTACTATGTGATTCCTCTGAAATTAAACCTTTAGTTTACTGTGGGGATTTTAAGTTGTGGGGTAGGATGACCTTAGTCCCCAGGTTCTGCCCTGCCTGTGGCCTTTCAGGTACTTTGTAGCTCTATGAGCTGAGACATGGGGCTGCTTCCTGAATTGCATATGAACTAAACTTGGCAGTCATGACTTTGTTATACTTGAGGTTGTAGTTGCTTCAGCTCTGATAAATTAGTGTTCACCATAAGTCTTTTCTTGGAAGTTTGTGGAAACCTGTTGAGTTTATTTATTTTATGTCAAAATCTCACTAGAGGAGTTAGCCTGTAATTCCTAGGCTCAAGTGATCCTCCTGTCTGCTTCCTGAGGAGCTAGAATTTGATGTTTACATTACTAGTCCGTCCGTTCGTTCTTTCTTTCTTTCTTTCTTTCTTTCTTTCTTTCTTTCTTTCTGTACTGGAGATTGAACCAAAGACATTTGCACTGAGCTACATCTCTAGCTCATTTGATTAATTTATTTATTTTAATTTTGAGAGAACGTCTTGCCAGATAGCACAATCACAATGGGCAATCCTGACTCAACCTCCCAGAATGCTAGGATTACAGGCATGGGCCACCACATTACTATTTTTTTTTTATCCTTTAGATGTTCATTGTTTTTCTACTTCATTATTTTTCAGTCTTGGGAGATAGGTCCTCTGTAGAAGTCTGATGGTGTGTGTGTGTCTTTTGTTATATGTGTATTATAGCAGGATGTATGTAACTACAGACTTAACATTTGGAACTTCCTTATTTTACAAGAAGAAACAGGTTTAGAGTAGTTGTTGCAGCAAAGATTATATAGTTAACAATGCAGGCTCATTGTGGTAGCCCCTGCCTTAATCCCAGTACTCTGGTAGGCTGAGGTAGGAGGATTTTGAGCCTAGCCTGGTCAACCTGGGCAACTTGGTGACTCGGTAAGACCCTGTCTCAAGAAAAAAACAAAAACAAAAAAACCCCCAATCAACAACAATAGCGCCTTGAGAAGGAAACTCTTATTTTCTGGTCCTTACTTATTTTCTCTTTAACAGTGCCACACTAACTGCCTTGACTTCTTACATTGTGAAATCACAAACATTTTAATTTTTAATTTTGTGGTACTGAGAATTTAACCTAGAAATGTTCAACCCCTGAGATGTCCCAGGCTCTTCTTATCTAATTAATTAATTAGTCTTCGCAGTGAGCTACATTTCCAGCCATTTTTTATTTTACATTTTTTGTATTTTGAGACAAGGTCTTGCTACATTATCCTGTTGAAAATTTGTTATTGTTTAACTTTTTTTTTTTTTGAGACAGGGTCTAACACTGTAGTCTAGGCCAGTCCTGAGCTGACTAAGTCACACTGGCTAGCTTAGAACACAAGGCAATCAGTTCTCCTGCCTCAGCCTTCTGATTGCTAGGATTACCAGAGTGTGCCCCCGCGCCCAGCTTATGTGGGGCTGGGAAATCAAACGCAGGGCCTTGGGCTTGCTAAGCAGGTGCTTTAGCTGCTAAGCTATTCCTCCAGCTCCATACTGTTGTTTAACTTTTGAGACACGGTCATGTTGTTTCTTGGCTAGTTTCCATCTCAAAATCCTCCTGCCTAAGCCTCTTGAGTAGCTGGGATTATAGGCATGTGCTGTCATACCCAGCTACAAGTACTTACTATTAACAATGTACTAGAGTTTGGGGATTCAGAAAAAGTAAGTGAGTTTCTGTCTGAAAGAGCAATTGCTACATAAGAAAATACTTTACTTTTGTTTAATTTAAATCTTCTGTAGGAGCTGGAGGTATGGTTCAGAGATTAAGTGCTTGCCTAGAAAGTTCTAAGTACCTGAGTTGATTCCCCAGCATCTCGTAAGCCAGGCACGGTGGCACAGGCCTGTAATCCCAGCACTTGGGAAGCTGAGACAGGAGGATTGCCTTGAGTCCAAGGCCAGGTTGGGCTCCGTAGTGAGTTCAGGACCATCCTGGACTGCATAGCGAGACCCTGTCTCTAAAAAAAAAAAAAAAAATACCCGTCTTTTGTAGATTACTACCTTGTTCTTTATGTATTTTTTGACATCTTAACATGTTTCACATAATCATATAATTTCTCAAATAAGTAGTTTTTATAAAAAAGATTTAAAAAATTAGTGTCTGTACCAGATGGGCATTTCACAAAGTTGATGAATGAGGTTGCAGGCACAGGAGGCAAGTGAGGGAGGCGCATTATTGTGTTCGGACCTCCCAAGTGTGAGAGGGATATGGTTGAGTTGCGCCCTGTGCTCTTTGTCTGGACACTTTACACCTGAACTGAGGTAACTATATTTGTCATCTGTAGGGTTATGATGTGCATTGATCATGCCGGGAGTCACATATGGGCTCTCTGATCACGTAGCTTTTGACCATTCACCTGTAGTGTCAGGCAGGAATGAGGGAGGAAGGCGTTTAGATTACTGTGGTAGTGTTTGGTTTCTTTTTGACTCAGCTGCCTGATGGGACCCTTTTGTCTTTTATTTCACCTCTCACGCTGTGGTCTGGGCTTACCTGCTGCCCTTTCCCATCTGAATTTAGCCATCTTGATCCCATCTTGGGCCCTATAACTGCTGAATAAAGTTTTCTGTTTCATTATTACTTATAATTTTCTTTGAATTTCTTCAGTCTCCTTATTTTCTTTTACTTTCTAATCTGTGATTGAAAGAAAACATGGCATTCTTTTCTATTCTAAGATGTAATTATATAATGCATACGTTTAGCATATAGTATTCATAAACAAAATTGTGAAGAGAGATAATTGAGAAAACTTGATAATTTCAATAAATATTTATCTTTCTTTTCTTTTGGTATTGGGACTGAGCCCAGGGCCTTTACACTGAGCTACATCCCTAGCCCCTTTTATTATTTATTAATTCAGTTAATTAGTTAGTTTTTGTGGTGCTGGCCTTTGCACTAACCTACATCCCCAGACTTTTTTTTTAATTTTAAATTTTGAGCTAGTGTCTTTGTTGCTAAATTGCATAGGCTGGGCTTGAATTTGGCATCTTCCTGCCTCCCGAAGTGCGAAGATTACGGTTGTGTGTCACCACACCTGGCCTTAGTGAATCTTTTATATGTAATAAAGTCAGGGTGCAAAGAAATTGCACTTTACTTTTGACTTTTAGCATAGTGTTGAATATTAGGTACTTCATAGTTTATGACTTTATTTTAAATGAAAAGCCTTTTTTAAAAAAATGGTTATCCTAGGTTTATAGTTGATGAGGAAGTTGTTATAGTCTTTTTTTGCTTTTAATAATCTTTTTAAATGTCAAATATTTGTTTTATAGCTTTTCTCCCCCAGTACTACGGACTGAACCCAGAGCCTTCCACTAAGTTACTTCCCCAGCACTTTACTCATTTTACTTTGTGATACATCTGTTGTTAAATCCTTAAGTTGCCCAGGCTGGCCTAGAGTTTGTCATCCATCTGCCTCAGCCTCCTGAGTAACTGGGATTGCAGATATGTATCCCTTTTGTCCAGGAGAAGGCAGGATTTTATTGTTGTTGTTTTTCTTTCTCTCTCTTTCTCTCTCACTTCCTCTTTCTTTCTTGTTTTTTTTTTTTTTTTTTTTTTTTTTTTTTTTTTTTTCCTCTTGAGACGTGGTCTCACTGTGCAGCCCAGGCTGATAGGCTGATGCTAAATTTGCTATGTAGCCTAGGCTAATCTTGGACTCGTGGTAGTCCTCCAGCTTCAGCCTCCTGAGTGATGGTATTACAAGTGTGTGCCACCACACCTGGCTTTATGTGGTGCAGAGGAATCTAACTAAGGGCCTTAAGCTTGCTAGGTAAGTGCTTTAACCTCTGTGCCATTCCTCTAGGCCCATAGTTTGTGTTTTTCTAAGAGCTGTCATACACAAATGGCCTTTGCAGGTTGGACCATTGCTCCATGAGGGCTGGATCAAAGAATGGCCATGGAGAGCTGGAATGTAGCTTAGTGGTACAGCCTGCCTACCCATGCCTGACACCTTGAGTCCCATCCCCTAAAAAGAGAGGGTTGGGAGGGAAGTGGCATTCAGGGAGAAAGGGAGAGGGAGGGACAGGCTGTGGAGATGTCATCTGAAAACCTTCCAGTAATAAAGTGAAAAGTAAGAGTATGATAATTCTCATCAATTATTTCCTGTAATAGTACTTAACATTTATTGAGGTGTTATTAGTTATTCCCCCCCAACACACCCACACTTTTTAACAGTAGTGGAGTTTAAACCCAGTACCACTATACTAAATTCTTTCATTTTTTCCTCCCATTGTTTTATTCTTTTGACAAGTTCTTGCTAAGTTCCTAAGCATCATGAGTTGGGTTCAGATTTGTGGCCCTCTTGCCTCTGTGCTTTCGTGTGGTATGAATTTAGTTTTCATTAGAGCTTTATCAAATAGATACTCTCTTAGAGGATAACGAGTTGAAAAGATTTGTACATGGACATGAAGCCCGTCAGTGGTAATGTAGAGAATTGAAATACAGGTTTTACTTGTACAGCCCAGGCTGAAGATGTAGCTCCCTGGTAGAGTGCATGCTTAACCTATTGCGAAGCCCTGGGTTCTGTCCTCAAGCATCACACACAAATAATTGTAAAACCTCTTCTCTGTATTTTCTGCAGCAGTATTATGAAAGTATTAGTTTGAGTTTGAAAAACTCAATCACATAGATGACGTTTTTGGCATAAAGTATGGTAAACAAAAGCTTATACTTGATCTTAGCCAAAAGTCTCAGAAGTGATAGGCAAAAATTTATAAACAATGAAATTCTGTTTTCATCTAATTATAGGTAGAATGTAGATGAGAAAAATGTGTATAATTTGTTCCAGAATTGTTAATTTTAAAAATATTTAACTTATTAGAGTAGGATGATTGATTCTTTATAAAAGATTGAAAGACTCAACAATTCTCTTCTTGAATAAATTTTCACAACAAAGTAGTTCTTGAATTGCAAAGTTGATAGAGTTTGTGAGTGCAGTGCCAGGCCCCAATTCCATCCGGCATCCACGGCATCCACGCTGAGTTTGCTGAGTCTCCACAGGATTGAGGAATAGTAATGGAAGACAGGAGGCAGATTGTGAAGAGAATACTTTATTGGAAAATTACAAAAGATGAAAGGAAGAAAGAGGGGAAAGAAAGAGCATAAAGCTTCTGCTAATCAGGAAGACCTGGAAATGTCAGTTGCCCCTGGATTGATGTCTAATGGTTCTTATAGTTGAGTTGGGTAAGGGGTTGTAATATGTTAAGCAGTTTCATTTCTAGATCCTCTTTCTCTTTAATTCTTTTACTCTGGTGTCTTTTTAACTACTTAATGTTCACCCATTAATTAGTTCTGGGGAGTGGGCAGCTACAGACTGTTAAAAGTTATAATCTGCTGCCTTTTCTATAGCAATGCTTTCCAGTTGCTTCCCATTTCTGGGGGACCCTGTATCTCTCACTACCTACAATCCCACAGTCTCCTGTCAGAGTAGATTGTCTACAATTAACCCATTTCCAGAATAAAGCAAACCTTGTTGTGATGCAGTGAGATATTTATATATGTGGTGTATAAAAATAAAATTTCTAATATATCTTAACTGCTGTTTATTTGAAGATGTAAAGCTAATTTTTCCCTGGAATAAGATTGAGTATCTTTGTCAGGTTGAAAGAAAAGCAAAATTAAGTTAGCTGATTTTAATGTGTCCAATTTGGCAAAATATAAGAACTGAAAATTAGTAGGAACATTTGTGGCAGGAAATAGGCTATTGGAAAGAATTTTTTCCAGCATATTGAAGATACACAGTGGGTGTGAGAGGAGTGGGAAATGAGGAACATATAAATACTTCCAGATGAGCGTTGGTGTAATTATAGAGAGTAAGGCACAAGGAATGCGCCAGTAGGATGGAACAGGGAGCAGAGGGATTTGTAAGACAGGTTTCCTTAGTTTTTACTGACCCTAGATAAATAACGTGAAAGTAAGAAAGAGTAATTGCAAAAGAAAACACATCATTAGAAGTGAAAATACTCAGCTTTATGAAGGGCAAAGGAAGCTAAAGTAGTTGAGGAAGTACATATTTTTTCTTAAATTTAAATCTTCAGTAATGTGTCAACTTTAGAGCCATGCGTAGTGGTACAGGCTTGTAATCTCAGTGATCTAGGAGGTGGAGGCAGAGCACTTGTAAGTTCAAGCCTAATTTGGGCAACTTAATGCCTTAGAGAGATCTTGTCTTACAATTTAAAAATAAAAAATGCACTGGGAATGTAGTTCAATGTGAAGGCCCTGGGCTGGATCCCCAGTAACATATACATTTACACACAGAGGCACATGTGTGTGCCAGTGCCTCCCCAAAAATACTTCAGGCAAGTCTTTCTTGTGTAAATAGGTATGAAAGATATTCATGTTTGCTCCACATTCACTCAAAGTAATACAGTCATAAATTTATGCGATGTATAGTCAGTGCCAGTGGTGGTCTAGGTTTGGAGGTGATGAACATTGTTTAAGTGTTCAGCAAGTTTCCACATGTAGGGTTAAAAACTGTAATTTTTGTTTGTTTGTTTGTTTGTTTTAAAACCAGTTACAAAGTACTCATACCTATAGTTAATTCTTTGTTAAGGTATTTTGCTGAGTTTTATCCAACAGCTTTCATCATATGCTTTGTATTTTTAGATCTTTTCCTGAGCTATGCTTTTTTACATGCTGTGAGGTAGAGATAACAACTAAAAATTTTTTTTTCCTTATGGAGAGTCAAGGATTAACATTATAGTAGTTGGAATAGTCCAGCCTTTACCCAGTGGTCTACAATGTCACATTTTATTTGTCTGTGTCTTAAGTTTCTAGGGTCCACACAAATACACAGCCCTCACTTCATAGAGTATAATAACAGTGTGTTCTAGAGCTAAATACATGTGGCCATATCCCAGGAATGTGGGCTCAAACCACATTCCAAGGAGTTAGCAGTGATATGCAGTATTTATATAATTACATATTTATATAATTACAGAACAGAAGAAAGTCATAGATAAAGAACTTTTAAAAAATGTCGGTGGAATCATCCTGTAGGCAGGTCAGGTCACCGTGAAGCAGTGACACCTCGACAATAGGCCTAAGAGGCTATCTGGTGGCAATCTTAGCTCTCTTGTTGGTGTAGAAAGCTAGGAAGTCTGTTTTTACATTTCAGAAGGTTTATCACAGGATGTTCAGTCAGACACTGTAGAGGAGGACAATAGATATGGCCATGAAAAGGGCCAGGAGAGCCCCTGATAATCCGGCTCTGCAAAACATCCCAACCTTTCTGCAAAACCCTGAGGATCCACTTAGCTGCTCCCTGGCAGGCTCATTGTGAATGAGGCCTTTTCTGGGGGAACTTCAGCTCTTCTAGGTTCTGAGTTCCTTTCTTTTGGCTTACTTGTCCGTGATTAACACACAGTCTTGTGTTCATTGCTACAACTTTGCAGTAAAACTTGAATTTTACTAGGCATATCCCTACACTATTTATTTATTTATTTATTTATTTTGCTGAATTGCCCAGGCTGTGATTGAATTCCTGCCTCCGCCTTCCAGAGTGGTGGGATTATTGGCATGAGCCACCATGCTCAGCTTACTTTTTTATTATCATTTTTTCTTAGTTCTGTTTTTTTTTTTTTTTTTTTTTTTTTTTTTTTTTTTTTTTTTTTTTTTTTTTTTTTTTGTGATGGAGTCCTAGCATACCATATTTGGCTACTTGCCCTAAAATCAAACAGAAAAAGTGACAGTAAAAAGCAAGATAGGAATTTATTCAATATAGCCATATTGGGAGCACAAGGGGACTTTTATCCTCAGCCTTGTCTTTAGGAGTATGTGAGCCTCTGATTTAAATAGGGAAGGGAACAAAAGTGAGGGAAAAGAAGTATGTAGGGCTAATCAGTCGCAGTCTGGCCTATAACAAAGTTCTGGGTACCTGGTTGGTAGTTTGAATTTTTGTTTTCAGGTCTGTTGTTCTTGGAATCCAAGGTTCCTGCAGGAATGGCTCCAAGAAAGGGCTTGTCAGAAAGTCAGGACGGAGTTAAGATCTCGGATTTATGGCTTTGACTACAGACTTGTAGGCACCATTCCAGTGGTGTGGAACAGGATGTTACAAAAGCTGTTGATTATGATGTCCCTGAAAACCTTGAAAATACCTTATTTTTATCTTGGTCCCTTTTGTCCTTGAAGGGAAATCACCATCCTTTTATTACCAATTTTTAGACAGACACTTCTTCAGTGATTAAGATGCCTATGTAAAGAATTGACCAGGAATGTGACTCAAGTGAAGGGCGATAGAAAAGGCAGGCAGAGACACCAGGCTTTCATCCCGTTCTTGTATCAAGAGACCTTGCTTTTGAAGAAACAGTGCCTTTTAGCAAACTCAGCCTCTGAGTCCATATTGCAGCTCCTTTGCACATAAATTTTATGATGATCTTGTCAGTCACTATAAAAACACTCCCTGAGACTTCTTTGAGGATTATATTTATAAATTAATTTGGAAAAGCAAGATCTTTGCCACTTGAGTTTTTTTCTTTAGTCTGTCACTGTATTTCTCTGTTCATTTTAGGTATTCTTTTACATCATTTAAGACCTGAACAAAGAAAATATGGGTTACAAAATGATTAGACAGGTTTGTTTATATATTGTGGCACTGGGGATTGGAACCCAGGGCCTTTGACTGAGATACCTCCCCAGCCCTTTTTTATTTTGAGACTAATCTTGCTAAGTCACAAAGTTGCCCACCTAGGGCTCAAGCTTGCGTCTTCCTTGCCTCAGCATCCCAGAATGCTGGAATTTATAAGTGTCTACCACTGCTGTTCCTTACTGTCTCAGCAAGGAACCACGCCTTACTTTTCTCGGTTCTTATGTTCTTGAAAGAATTCAGTCAGGTCACATAAATGGCCACAGAATTATAGGTTGATTTTATTTTATAAGGGATAATGTAGTTACACCTTCAAGGAAGAAGGCAGGAAGTACTATAAAGGCTTCTGCACCAAGTGCAAGTTCGGAAAGGTTTTTTTTTTTTTTTTTTTTTTTTTTTTTTGAGACAGGGTCTCGCTGTGTGGTCCAGGCTGGTCCTGAATTCACTTCAGAGCCCAGGCTGGCCTTGGACTCACGGCAATCCTCCTCTCTCAGCCTCCCGAGTGCTGGGATTACAGGTGTGCACCACCACGCCCAGCTTATGTGGTGCTGGGGAATCGAACTCGGGTACTTAGCGCTTGGCTTAGCGCTTGCTCAAGCGCTTTTAACTGCTGAGCCATTCCTTCAGCCCCTGGAAAGCTTTTTATGTGCACCACAAATACTCCTGGGATCCAGGGGACTATGGTGATTATTGAGAACTCTTTTTTTTTTTCCTTCCATCCTGGGATTATCACTCTCTTATATCCCCAAACCCTTTTTATTGTTTGAGACTCAATCTCCCTAAGCTGCCAAGATGGGCTCAAATTTGTGATCCTCCTGCTTGAACCTACCAAAGCATTGCCTTTGCCCATGGGTCTGGGTACTTCTAGACATCCCTTTGGAATGTCATTTTAAGGGGTATCTTCCTTGTTCCCTTTGGGTAGTCAGTGTTCTGTAACGACCCTTAATTGTGTAAGAATTTAAATCTGGTCACAGCCTAAATGGAGATTTCTGCTGCTGCTTCTGCTCCTGCTGCTGCTTCTGCTGCTGCTTCTGTTGCTTCTTCCTCTTCCTCCTCCCCCTTCCCTACTCTCCTCCGCACCAGCCCAACCTCACATTCATGACAGACTTCCTCCCTCAGCCTCCCAAGTGCTGGGATTTCAGGCATGTACCACCATGCCCCTCTAATTTTTATGTGGTGCTGTGGAATTGAACCCAGAACCTTGTGGGTGCTATGCAAGCAATTTATTTATATTTTTTCTAGACAGGGTCTTGCTCTGTAGTCTAGGCTGGTCCTGAACTCACTGTGGAGCCCAGGCGGGCCTTGGACTCATCACAGTCCTGCCTCAGCCTCCCGAGTGCTGGGATTACAGGTGTGTGTCATCATGACCAGTTTATGTGGTGCTGGGGAATCAAACTCAGGTACTTAGCGCTTGTGCTTTATCGGCTAAGCTATTCCTCTAGCCCCAAGGCGGGCAATTTAAACACTGAGCTATGCCTTCTTCTCCAGTAGAGAGGGTCTTTAAAGAGTGCCCCTCCCGCCCCGGCTTTTGAAGTTCATTAACTTTGCAGGGAATTGGCACTGAGAGTTGAGGCTGTGGTCCAGGGAGGATGATGAAGATAAGGAGATTATTGATTTCAAGATCCAGGCACTGTGGCTCAGTATGAATATAGAGAGCAATTCCTCACTTTTAAATTGTAAATATTAATTTTTATAGTTATGTTTCAGTTTCATATCATTTCTGATACTGCACATATGAGTTGTATAGATCTTTAGAGAGTTTTAATTCATTTTATTCAGATTTTTGCAAATTTGACCCCAACAAAGTACATTACCACAATTTTGGGTTTTTTTTGTAAGCATTGTGTGTATATATAAAAACATGGAACTTTATCAATAAAGAGATTATTTTTCATTTGGTACAATTGCCTCTGTAAATTTCTTGATCTCACCTTTTTGAGCAACTGTACGTGTGGTAGTGACACATTGAGTTTTTTTTTCCCCCTCTTCCCTCTTCACACAAAGTCTCTGCCTCAATTTTTTAATCAACCTAATAGGAAAACTTAGGTCGCCTATGCCTGTGTATTTCAGATAGCCACAGTTATGAAACTAGGTAAACAAGATGAACCAACCATAACTGTTGCTGTGACAAGTCTACCCTTTGCTTGTGTTTTGTTTATGAATATAGTTTTGTCTGCTTGTAACTATTAAACCTCTTTGACTGTAATTAGTGTACATGAGTGCTAATGCTTATAGAGATATGTAAAGATATGTTATTACCTGTTTTAGAAACTGCCTCAAGAGGTATTCTGTCATTTTGTGTGTGTGTGAGCATGTGTATGTGTGTATTATGTGTGTAAGACAGTTGTTGTGAGGGATTGAGCTCAGTGCGTTCACACTGAGCTGTATCCGCAGCCCATGTTTATTTTTATTTATTTTTTGAAACAAGGCTGGTTCTGAACTCACTCTGTAGCCCAGGCTGGCAGTGAACTCACAATAATCCTCCTGCCTCAACCTCCCAAGTGCTGAGATTATAGGTTTGTGCCACCATACCCAGTTTTCGTGGTGCTGGGGAATAAAACTCAGATAATTAGTGCTTGCTGGCAAACACTTTAACTGCTGAGCTATCCTTCAAGCCATCCCAGCCCATTTTTATATTTGGTTTTGAAACAAGGTCTTGCTAAATTGCTCAGATTGGGCTCAAACTTGTGATACCTTACTGCTTTAGCTTCCCAGATTACTGAGTTACAGGCCTACACCACCAGGTCTAGTTTGTTCCTCTCAAATAAATCACTCTTTAAATTTTTTTTTTAAATAAATGCATGTCTTTTAAAGAACTAATTTTCTTAAAATTGTATTTTCAAGGTATTTATTTGGGGGAACTTTATTTATTTATTTACTTATTTTGTGGTGCTGGGGATTGAACCCAGGGCTTTCAGATTGAGCTACTTTTTGAGATCACTAAATCACCAAGTTGTAATAATGGGCTCATACTTGGTATCCTTCTGCCTTAGCCTCCCAGAGACCTGGGAATGCAGGCCAATAGTACAAGGCTTGGCTTGGGAGATTTTAGATTTTAGGAATTTGACTTTAGATTTCTTGGCCTTTTGGTATTCGAACATTTGAGATTGATTTTTAGACTCAAAATGGTCAGAATTATGGCTCAAAACCATATTGTAGTTAGTACATACTTGTTGTGAGCCATATAGTTTTTCAAAAATACTTTCCAGCTGGGCCTGTTGGTGCATGCCTGTAATCCTGGCACTCTTGGAAGTTGAGGCAGGAGAATTTCAAGCTCGAGCCCAGCTTGTATAATTTAGTGACTTAGCAAGACCCCATCTCAGAATCAAAAGTAAGCACATGGGCTGGAGATGATGTCTCATTGTGAAGATCCTACCATAAAAAAATTAAAAGTAAATAAAATTAAACTTCCCAAACTTTTTGGGAATATATAACGTAGTGTGAAAGCCCTAGGTTCTGTCCCCAGCACCATGGGGAAAAAGAATATTTTTCAGATTTTTTAATTTATTTATTGGAAATGACACTAAATTTTGAGTATCTTTAAGTTAGCTCTGGTGTAACTTTTGTTAACAGATGTGGAAAAACTTAGATAGGTTCCTGCCTGGTTGTTACTCTGCTTCTCTCTTTTAGTCATCTGCATTCTTAGAATGTGAAATTTTTGATTCTTTATTTTGCATATTAGTGATTGGTATTGAGTTGTTTAAGAGCATCCTTAAAAAACCTGAATTATGGATGCTAAATGAACAGATCCATTTTATGAAGGGTTCATTTTGCCCATGTATGATATAATGGTGTTTCTTATGGATTCTTTGATGTTTAGATCTGACTTGGTTTTTTCTTTTCTTTTTTTTTTTTTTTTTGAGACCAGGTCTTGCTGTGTAGCCCAGGCTAGTTCTGAACTTGCTATGTAGCCCACATTGGCCTTCAGCATGCAGCAATCCTCATGCCTCAGTCTCCTGAGTTCTGGAGTTACTGGTGTATGCTGTTATAGCTGGCTTATATATTGCTGAAAAATCAAACTCGGGGCTTTGAGCTTGTTAGGCAGGCATTTAATCACTGAGCTACTCCTCCAGCCCCTATACCTGACTTTGAATATTGAAGAAAATGTACTTCCAAAGCCTACCTGAGTGTGGATTCATTTTTAAAAGTTCATTTCATATCAGCTTAACCTGTTTAAGAGCATGCTTTTCTTTTCTTTTTTTATTCTATTTTTTATTTATTTATTTATTTTTGAATCAGGGTCTCATTCTGTAGTTGAGGCTGGTCCTAAGCAAACTATGTAGCCCAGGCTGACTTTGAATACATGGCAACTCCCCTGTCTGTGAGTGCTGGGATTACAGGTGGGCATCACCACGCCTGCTTTATGTGGGGCTGGGGAATTGAACCCAGAGCCTTGTAGTTGTGAGGCAGCTGCTCTAACTGCTGAGCTACTTACTACCCCAGCTCTGAAAGCACATGCTTTGGCATTTTGCCGGATGTTGAAGTAAGTGTTTCATAGCTGGTCCCAGCCCTCCTGGAGGCTAAAGTAGGAGGATTGCATGTGGAAGTCCAGCCTGGGCAACTTAGTGACTTAGCAAGGTCTTTTCTCAAAATGGAAGATAAAAATGTTCATTGCAGAGGCCCTGGCTTTAATTTGCCGTACCAGAACCTTCACTGTAAAAACGAACTAGAGGCTTTTGCAGGCAAATGGAAGAAACTTGAGAACACCATGCTTAGTGAAGTGAGTCAGAAGCAGAAAATGAAACATTGAATGCTTTCTCTGATACGAGAAACCCAGATCACCACTCTCTCATGGAACTTAAAGTGAAAAACAAAGTGAACCAGGTGGGTAGGGTGGGGAGGGAGGGAAGGTTTGGTAGAGAGGGAGGGACAGAAGGAGAGTGGGAAAGTCCTTGCCACCTTGACAAGATACACATGTGCACAAAATGCTCAACTCCATTGTAAACCTTAAATCTTGCAGTTAAACATATTAATAAAATGGGGTGTGGGGGGAGAGGAAGTGACCAAATTCCTGTCAGCTGTCAAATGCATTGGCCAGCTGTGTTGTACTCATGCACTGGGGTAGTCTGTAACAATAAAAATGAATAAATTACGCATAAAAAAGTTCAAACCAAACCAGTGTTTTACCTTAAATCAGCTATTAGTCTTAGTGAGAGGGATGAGGAAAGAAATCACTTTTATTTTTTATTTTATTTCTTTCTTTATTTATTTTTGAAACAGGGTCTTACTCTGTAGTCCACACTGGTCCTGTACTCATGTAGCCCACGTTGGCCTTGAATTCACAGCAATCCTCCTGTTAGGTTCCCAAGTGCTGGGATTACAGGCATGTGCCACCACATCTGGCTTATGTGGTGCTGGGGAATCTAACTCGGGGTCATGGTGCTTGCTAGGCAAGCACTCTAATTGCTGCACTATTCCTTTAGCTTAGAAATCACTTCTTTACAGTAACATTATGTATTAGAGGTTAAGAGAGTGTTTGGTGTGATCTTGGTCATATTGCTTAATATATAGAAGTTCAATTTCTTTTTGAATGTAGTTAGGAGTATTATATTGAAGTTCTGAGGATTAAATGAGATAATTTGTATATTTGGCACATGTTAGCTAATGCTGGCTATTGAGGAGCTTGAAATGTCTTATGTCTCTCTCATGGGCAGTGAATAAAGGTTTAAGTAAGGGGATCACATGGTCATATTGACGTTTTAGAATTATAAAAATGCTTGTGTCTACAGTCGATCAATGGATTTGAAGAACTAGACAAGACTGTAGAGACAAGACTGTAATTATGATGGAATGACTGTGATTGAGAACAAGTGCAGTAACATTTTAGTGTTAAAGTAAGACTTGGGACTGGAGGAATAGCTCAGCAGTTAAAGCACTAGCAAGTGCTAAGTCAAGTTGCTAAGTACCCGAGTTCAATTCCCTAGCACCACATCAGCTCGGCATGGTGTTGCACACCTATAATCCCAGCACTTGCGAGGCTGAGACAGGATGATTGCTGTGAGTCCAAGGCCAGCCTGGGCTCCACAGTGAGTTCAGGACCAACCTGGGCTACAGAGTGGGACTCTGTCTCAAAAAACAAAAAAACTAAACAAAACAAAAATAGTAAGACTTACTTGAGTGGATGGAAAAGGCAAAGGAATGAGATGAGGTCTTGGCCACTAAGTAAATGGTGGTGTTCACAATTGAGTTTGAGTATGGTTAGGAGGAAGTGGTAGAGAGGATAGAGAGACTGAGTTGAGTTTTGTTCATGGTTGAGATGACTGCACTGTGTAGCTGGCCATACTTAAGAGACAGTTTGATGTAACTTTTTAGCCAATAGAAAAAGGTTATGACTGAAGAGACCTATAATAAATAAACATTTAATTTTATAATATTTGACACAGTACCACTCAACGTAATGAAAAAGAAGTGGCCTGGAAATTGCAGTATTTAATAATGAGTGGATGAATAAAGTAAGGGGACTGAGAGGAAATGTGAGTTTCATAGGAGAACTAAAACAGTGTCTCATGAGCTCATTAGTTCATATAAGAGTGGTTATTTTGGTGAACATGGTGGCAAATGCCTGTAATTCAAACTAATCAGGATCTTGAAACAGGAGATTTGCTAGTTGGAGGCCAGGTTGGGTGAGTTAGCAAGACCTTGTCTAAGTGAACGAATGAGTGAGGGGAGTATATAACTCAGTGGTAGAGCTCTTGTTTGCATGTGTAAGGCCCTGGTTTTCTGCTTGTTATCCCCCTCTTTTTAAGAGTAGCTGTTAATAGGAGATGCAACAGTGATAGCTAGTAAACTAAAGCATAAAGGGGTCCATAGTATTTGAAAAAGAATGCCTTTGGAGATCTCAGTAAGGAAAATTATAGTGGAGTGGTGGGGAGAGAAGCCATAATGAAATATTAGAAAACAATAGGGAAATGTGATACATAATGGGCCAGTTTCATTGATATAGCCCAGGAGCCCAACAGTGACATCATCCACATTTTAAAAATTTAAGGAAAATGTGTGGCGGATCCTTCTGGACAATTACGGGTGATTTTAAAAAGAAAAAAATCGAGACCAAAGAAAAATTTAAGAACACACAAAATATTATATACTTTTATATACTTAGGTATTTATCTAGTTTCCTGTGAGTTATAATCCTCATCTGCTAGTGAGAATTTATTTTTATTTATTCATTTATTTATTTATTGCAAGACAGGGTCTTGCTCTGTAGTGCAGGCTGGTCCTGAACTCACTGTGGAGCCCGGGCTATCCTTGGTCTGAAGGTAATCTCATGTCTCAGCTGCTTGAGTGCTGGGATTACAGGCGTGTGCCACCATGCCCAGTTTATGTGGTGCTGAGGAATTGAACTTGAGTACTTAGCACTTGATAGGTAAGCGCTTTAACCACTGAGCCATTCCTGTAGCCCCTGATAGTGAGAATTTAAAACACTATTTTCATAAATCTTGTAGTTTCTTGCTATTATTATTTTTTGGGTGTTAAAGAAGTTCATTTAAAACCATTTGTATAGAGTTCTACACACAAAAAATACATAACGTCGTCAGCATTCAGCCAGTAAACTGTTCTTGAATGGCATCAGAAGAAAAGGATTGCTCTGCCAGCCCCCAGTAAGATAATTCTGCTGTTTATAATCTTGAAAACGGTCCATTTAATTAGACCGCCTTCATGAGAATGATCCCTTTGAAAATCCCAAAGCTGTACAGAGAACGGCGAGATACTAGCGCAGAAACTTCTCCAGAATGCAATACCTCGTGACAGAATTATAGTCTAAAGAGATAATGAACTGGCAGCACTCAGGGAAACGTGTGCATCCTTGGCTGGTCCTGGGTGGTGACCAGGGCTCTAGCTGTGGAGTGTGGCCAGCCAGGACTGCATGGCCTCCAACCCCTTTCTTCCTCTTCCTCCTCCAACATGGCCATTGTTCCCGAAAGTTCAGGCTCAGGAAGGGCATTGGTCACTTGGCTGGGTGCTTTGCTGTAATTGCAAACAGGATTTTGTCTATTTCCGCTTCAGCTGCTTCTTCCATTTCTTCTTCATGGTCCATGCTTTCAGAAGTGTCCTGTAATGTCTGTTCTGTGACCGAAGTCGTCTTCACCTTCTTGGACAGCTCCCGTGTGATGGCTTGGATTTCTGGGATCTTCTCAAGTGTCTGAATGGCCTTCATCACTTAAGTGCTCTCCTGCAGGGAACCAGCCGCTCACAGGACCGCGAGCTGGTTCTTCATCCCCATGAGCACAAAGTTCCTGTGTGCCTTGGCACATACAGCTTCCTCATGTCCTTCCTAGACTGGCATCTCCTTGGCCAGGACCGCACAGACATCCTTATGACCCATCTTGGCAGCATCTTTCACACATGGCTTCACTTTCTCTTCTCTTTGGATATCTTTGATTTGCCTGTCAAAAGCTCTCATTTCTTTTCTTGTCTTCACTGATCGCTCATTGCCCAGCCCTTTGGGCGGTTTCTCCTGGGTTTTTGAAAACAGCCCCATGGCGAGCTGGGCTCGTCCTGCCCCTTCTGGCTTTCCATTCCCTGCCTCTTGCTATTATTTTCATCCCAAACCTGTGATTTATTCTTAATCTGTTTCTTTATAAACCTTGTGAATTTTAGCTTTGCTTTATTCTGAACATTATTGTGATGATTAACATTTTGGCCCCATTTTCTTCCTAGAATTTTAATAAACTTTTATTTTTTTTAGTCAGAAAACTAAAATATATTAAGTTGTTTAAAATCCTACAGTACCATTCCTATCTTTTGATTCTGCCAGTTCTGTAAAACTATTTTTCATGCAGTAAGAGCGATATCTTTGTACGAATTTTACTTCTTTTTCCCTTTTGCAGTCTGGGGACTGAACACAGAAGCTTCACATTGAATTATATCCTTACGTCCTCAACCTCCCTCCCTCCCTTCTTCCCTCCTTCCCTCCCTCCCTTCCTCCCTGCCTGCTTCCCTCCCTCCCTCTTTCTACCTTGCCTCCTTTTTGGAGGAGAGTCTCACTCTGTAGCCCAGACTGGTCCTCAGCTCACTGGTGTAACCCAGGCTGGCCTTGGACTGAGGGCAGTTTGCCTGCCTCAGCCTCCTGGGTGCTGGGATTTCAGCGGTGTACCACCACACCCAGCTTCATGTTGTGCTGGGGAAGTGCTTTATCCACTGTGCCATTCCTCCAGACTTCTTATAATTCTTTATTTTTAGGCAAGGCCTCACTGAGTTGTCAAGTTGATTTTTTTTTTTTTTTAAAGCAGTCTCCCTCTGTACTTCAGGCTGGGCATGAACTCACTGTGTAGCCCAGGCCTGCCTTGAGCTCAGGGCAATCCTCCTGTCAAAGATGGGAAGATGAGGCAAGAGGATGGCAAGTTGGAGTTCATCATAGGCATTTTAGTGACTTAGCAAGACTATGTCTTAAAATAAAAATGAAAAAGGACTGGGCATGTATTTTAGGGTGAATGCCCCAGATTTGTCCCTGGTATAAGGGGGAATGAAAAAGCTTGAGTACAACAGGAAATCAAAGGCCTGGGAAGCAATGTTTTTGTTTCTACCCCCTCAGTAAGTCTGCTTATTTTCAGTTTACACATAGTATTGTACTGTAAAAGATCTCTAATGTTGTGTTTAAAGCACCCTGTAATTTTGTAGTCAGGGTAAAAAGCAGAGAGGTGAAGTATTTGCCTTTGGTCTGTCTAGCAGATAATTCAGTCAAAACCTTTTTTTCATGTGTGTCGTGCCGTATAACCTGGTGCAGAGTAGATGTTTACTCTGTATGTAATGAACAGGTAACTGCCTTTTGTTTTATGAACTCCCGTACTTAACATTGTAGTAGCTGAATTTTGAACTGCTGGGCAAGAGTAATACTGCATATGATTCACTACATACTGAATACTGAAGAGATTGTATGTCTCAAGCTGTGGTACCCACCTCTTCTCTGCTGTCAAAACTTGGTCCATTTGATCCCCACTGTTCCTAGGGTGATGTCAGGAGAAGTTACTGACAGAATAGTAAATAACAATCTGCCTGGATGTTCTTGGTATTTTATTAATTAAATCAGAGACTTCTAGCAGAGTAGTAGTGCTTATTTAGTAGGAGTCAACTGACTGTATGTTGATAGTGTGATCAGGTGTCGAAGCAAATGTACTTCTGAGTTTATGTGACCAGTATATTTCTTGCAGGTATTCTCTGAAACCCAATGACCAAATCTTGGCTGAAGATAAGCACAAGGAACTGTAAGTTTATTAAACTCTTTGTTTTATGTACTGTACTCAGTTTATGAAGTAGGTTATATCAACAGTCTCTCTCTCTTGCTCTCTTTCCCTCCCCCGTTGGTTTTTTTTTTTTTTTTTTTTTTTTTTTTTTTTTGAGACAAGAGTCTTGCTCTGTAGTTCAGGATGGTCCTGAACTCGTTATATAGTCTAGGCTGGCCTCAAACACATTACAGTCCTCCATCAGCCTCCCAAGTACTGAAATTACAGGCATGGCCACTACACCGCAACTAACAATCTCATTTTTAAAATTATGTGAGTGGGCTTGGAGGTGCAGGCTTGCTTTACATATGAAGTTTGAAATGGGAATAAGAGTTTGTTACCTTTATAAATTTTAACATACTTCTCTGAGGAAGTTTATGTTTTACTTTGGAAAAAACAACTACATATAGAGTTCTGAGATATTTTTTTATCACAGTTGTCTGTCCTGAGGTATTATTTAAAAGATTACTGCCTGACAGGAGCTGTGAGGATTTTAGTTTAAAATGGTAGGTTTGGGAATTTTTAAAAATTTCCCTTTGTTTTGAATACTTTAAGATTAAAGAACAAAGGTTTAAATTTTTTATATGCTTCTATTTTTAAGCTAGGCTGCTTTTTGGCCATTGTAAAATAAGAAAAATGCTGAATATGTTAAGTATTTTGTGAATATCTAATGTCAAATCATGCTGCTGAAATAAGACTTCAAGGAATTTAAGGCTGCCTCTCTCTATATATATTTAGGTTGATTCATACTTCCTGATAATAGTTTTTACTCTATTTAAAAACAAATTGGTGAATTTTACAAATTTTGGGATTTTCTTAATGCTTGATACTCGGTGGTTTCTAGGGGTTACTGGGGATTGATCCTAGGGTTTTCACACTGAACTATATCACAGCTCCTTTTTTGTGTGTGTGTTTGTTTATTTTAAGATGGAGTCTCACTTAGGTTTTAAGTTCTCTAGGCTAGGTTCAAACTTGTGATTCTCCTGCTTCAGATTACAGATCTGTGCCACTGGGTCAGTCTCTCTAGTGTTAAAAGATATTTTATTTTAGTGTATAACTCTTTTAGTCAAATTTAATTTTTGTGCACATCTATACCTATTTTTGCAAATAGAATATTTCATTACTGTTATTTTCTTCTTGAGGTTAATATTTTTCTAAGTCCTTTAAACTGCTTTCAGAAATTATAAGCCTTTTTCAAGTTATTTTCATTCTTTTTCTTAGTGAAGAGACCAGTGCAAGTGTTAATTATCAAATGGTAGGCTCATTGTGTGAGGAGATTTTATTAAGAGTTCTTAGTTTCTGTATCCCATTGTTGTGTTAGTCTTTCATTCATATCTGATTATTTATTCTGTCATCATTTAAGGATAATCCCATAGTGAGTTCTGAAGTGAGTTGTTGAGAAATTGTCTGCAGTTACTTTCTTCACCTCCACATGTAGTTGGTGAAAGTAGGTGAATTACTGAATGTCTTAGTTACTTTTTCGTTGCTGTGACTCAATACCCTATATTCATAAATTAGGAGAGGAAAGGTTTCATTTTAGCTCACAGTTTCATAGGGTCTCAGTCCACTCAGGGGTAGCCGTCAACAGTGGAGGTACATGGCAGAGACAGAGGCAGAGGTAGAGTCAGCTCCTCACAGCGTTGCAGGAAGCCCCAGTCCTGTCAGGTCAAGTCTAGTCAAGTTCCAGAAGGAAGGCAGGAAGTAGTTTCCCCCTTCTAGCTGTGGATGATGTGGTGAAATCCTGCTACGTGCCTGTAATCCCACCTGCCACATGCCTGTCCTATACCACACACCCATAATCCATCCCTCCAGACCAGGACCCCATCTCCCAACAGTACAAAGTTCTATAGACAGTCAGTGCATAATGTCCAAATACATGAGACTTTCGGGGTACATTGCAGATCCAAACCACAAAACTGAACCATTTTTTTTTCTTGTTATGTATAGGTCTGGTAACGAAGATTTTGGGTTTGGGAATTATCAATAAGCTTTTAGTCAACTTAGGGATTCCTTTGGCCCTTGTAGATGAGTAACATTAACATTATCTGAAATCTACTTTTTTTTTGTTTTAAGAGAAGTAAGTCAGGGATGCTACTGTCAGAATTATACATTTAAAAAACATGTGCAAGCTGGAGGAATAGCTTAGCAGAAAGACCCCAAGTTCAATTCCAAGTAAAACATAATTTGGACACTGGAACATGGTTGTAATCCTATCACTAGGGAGGCTGAGGCAGGAGGATTGTGGTGAAATTGAGGCCTGCCTGGGCTAACTATTGAGTTCAGGACCAGTCTGGGTACAGAGTGAGACCTTGTTTCAAAAGAAAACAAAATAATATGTAATTTAATATATAAGATATTTTTTTTTTTGGTGGTGGCAGTGTTGGCACTGGGGCTTAAGGCTAAGGCCTTCACGCTGAGTTACATCCCCAGCTCCTTACTAGTTATTTATTTTTTATTTTTGCTTTTGAGACAGGGTTTCACTGTGTTGCTAAGTTGTCCAGGCTGAGCTTGAACTTGTAATTCTTCTATTTCAGCCTCCCAGAATGCTGGGATTACGGGCCTTTCCCACCAAGCCTGGCTGTCTTTGAAATTAAAATAGCTAAAATCTCACATGGAAATGGTTTTTGAAGATGGAAATGCTAATTACTCTGATTTAATCTTATGCATTGTGTACATGTATCAGACTGTTAACCACTTTCAGCTTCATCAGTGACTGTAAATATGTCAGTTTTATTTTAAAAATAAAAATCTCTTTTTGCTCAAGATTAATCTTATAAAACTATCATAAAATAGCCAAGTGAGCTATACTTGTTATGGGTATCTTCCCAAAAGAATTAACGATACTATACAAATGATATGAACATACTCAAGTTTTTAGCAGCACAAATCATACTTGGAAGCAGCAAGTCTATTAAGAGATAAATGGATAAAGTGGAGTACTATTGTGCCATAAAGAAAGATAAATTTGATTCACTTGTAGGAAAATAGATATACCTTAAGACCACCTGTTTAGTGAAATCTATCAGACACAGGTGAAATATTACATGGTTTCTCTAATATGAGAAACCCAAAGTATAAATAAATACAAGTGCAAAATAAAAGAGTGATAGAAGAAAACGGAGGGGGGGGAGAGAGGGAGGGAGGATGGGGAAAGTAAAAGTGATCAAGATATAATGTGTGTATGCACCAATTTCTCAAGTTAGTTGTAATACACATTATAAATACATACTAAAAGAATAATTTTGGGAAAAATTTTTTAAAATAGGAAAAATAGCCGGGTCGTGAGATCTTATTATCCCAGCAGCTTTTCAAAAGGCTGAGGTAGGAAAATTCCAGGTTCAAAGCCAGCCTGGGAACTTAGTGAGGCTTTATTTATTAAATAAAATTTTAGGAAGAGGCTGGGCCTGTAGCTCAGTGGTGGAGTACTTGCTGAGCATGAATTCAGCCTTCAGTCCCACAAATAAAGTTTTCAGGAATTGCTTTCTTTTCTCCCCTCCCCCAACTCCTACTCCTCCTTGTATTTATTGTTTTTTGTTTTTTGATTTTTTACTGTACTGGTAATTGGACCTAGGGACTCTGTGCGACTGAGCTATATCCCTGTCCTTGTTATCTTTTTTTTTTTAATTACATAACAGGGTCTCGCTAAGTTGCCCGTGTGGGTCTCAAACTTGCCATCCTTCTGCCTCAGCCTTCTTTTGTTTTGAGATTACTGCATGCATCACCATGCTTGTGTCTATGCAAAAATCATAGCTCTCACCTTAAAGAAGAAAATAAGAGTTTATTCTGGGCCCTGCTATGAGTGACCGTGGCCTAGGAATGCAGATTTAGGTTGCCCTAAGTTCCCTGTTCCCAAATGTTAAGAGTTTTGTACAGTTTTTATACTTACTGTACAGAAGAGGTCGTAAACCAAGGCATTATTCAAATACATTGGTGGAAGCAACAAGTAGGCAGGTTATAGTGAAGCAGGAAACCTCTGCTTTAGGCCTCAGATGCTAACCGATGACATTCTTAGTTCTCAGGTGGGTAAGACACTGGGGATGATCTGTTCATACATTCAAAAAGGTTTAGTTAGTAATCACAGGATGTTAGGTCAGACACAGAGAAGGATGATCAGTGACCATAAAAGGGGGCTAACAGAGCCCAAGATACCTTGGCTGTGAGCATACAGCATTGCATCCTCTCCACAGTCGTTGGCGTTGCAGTTGATTATCTCTGTAGGCTGTCCAATATAGGCACAGCTGCTTTGTGGGAAGCTCATTTCATACTTGGCTCATTCATTCATCTCTCTTAAATTGTAGGACTTTAATCTGGAAATTAACTCTAGAATTGATAAGTATATTTTACTGTGACTGGTTAGATTCACTTTAATAAGGAGCCTAGTAACAGGTTAATTTTGCTATTTAGTGATCATGTGGAGGACTCATGATTCTTACTTAGGTGCTTTTTCTTGTTACGCCAAATAGCTCTCTAAGTGTACATTAATTTTATAAAGGAATTAATAATATCCATTCTAAGACTTAATGATGGGCTACAATGAATTCAGTAGCTGATTAAATTAATTTCACAGTGTTGTACTGTGGTTTTAAAAATTCCTCAAACCAATAGTCAAGATTGAGTGAGTCAAGGAAAATCAATTTCTATATAACATGACTTCCAAATAGAAGGTGCTTAAAATTTATCCTAGTAGAAGATACAGTACAAAGGTTTTTCACAACTTGATGAAAAAAAGCTATCATGGTTATGAAATCAGTAAAATGTTGCCTTAATGACTTTCTCCTTGCTAGGACATAATAGCCAACAACCATAACTTACGAGAACAAGGTTCGCTGTAGCTCACAGTTTCAGGAGGTCTCAGCCCATTTTTCAGTGGCTGGCAAGGTGGACAGGTGTGGCAGAGGTATAACTGGAGAAAAACTGCTCATCCCTTGGCAGCTTAGAAATAGTGGCAAGAAGAGCGGAGCTGGTGAGAGTGTATAACTCCGCTGCAGCTCATGCCTCCAGTGATCGGCCAGCTGCTTAACAGCATGTGAAAACAATAGCTTTAACCTCCAGGCTAATCCCCCTTCAAATACGTGAGGCTTTGGGGGATATTCCAGATCCAAACCATGACCTTCTGCCCCTAGCCTCCAAAATATGCATGTCCACCTCCTCATGCAAAAGTATTTGGCCCATCCCTAAAAGTTGCTAGAGACTTCAAAGTTCCAGCATTGCTAAAAAGCCTAAGTCTGAAGTCATAAGATAAATCAAAGAAAAACTCAGCACTTCTAGGATACAGTGGCAGTGGGTAAACATTCCTCTTCCAAAATGGAGGAATAGGACCCTAGAAATCAACAGGACCAAAGCAAGACCAGAACCTAGCACCTGAAGCAATGTCAGCTCCAAAGCCTTCCCTGTGGCACTGCCTGATACAAATGTGATGGGCTTTTTTTTTTTTTTTTTTCCTGAGACGGAATATTCTTGCTATGTAGTACAGGTTGGTCCTGAACTCACTATGTAGCCCAGTCTGGCCTTGAACCCTCGGCAAGCCTCCTGCCTCAGCCTCCAGTGTGCTGGCATTATAGGCATGTGCCAGCACTCCTAGATTATGTGGTGTTGAGGAATTAAACCTAGAGCCTTGAGCTTGCAAGGCAAGCACAGTAACTGCTGAGCTATGTCCCATGTATAGTTTTCACTGCAGCAGTTGAACATGCCTAATGCTTAATGAGAGGCCTGAGTCACCTATATTAAGGTTCTTTAGTGACTTTTGTCTTTTTTTTTTTTGGACCTTGAGCTTGTTTATTTTTCTTTCTGTAATTGAATAAGATTTAATTTCTGTAATAGATTTTTTTATTTCTCCCTACTCAATGGCATTGAATCCTCATACACAAGTTATGTGGCAAAATTGACACATAAACTTCATGTATGACTCAGCTGTCCCTATGAGAACAGGCTAAACCCACAAAATTCTCCCATACTATCCTGAGGAGAAGGTACTTGTGTCAGTACCACCTGTAAAAATTTACTAATTTTGCATGAAAATATTGCTATTGTTAATACAATTTGGGTTTTCCTTTGAATAGATATTAGCTAGACTGTGGAAACCAAGCGCCCTCTTCTTCACCTCAGCTTTTCTTGAGAGGTAGAATATACTGGTTACCAAATAATCCTCCTCCTCCTCCTCATCATCATCATCAGTATCCCTGACATAGTTGAAGTAGTTCTTCACACGCTTTAAAAAGTGGTAAAGAGACTGGGCCTGGTGGTACAGGCCTGTAATCCCAGCATTCTAGGATTACACTGAGGCAGGAGGAGGAGGATTGCTATTTTGAGCCAGTGAGGGCTGCCTAACGAGAACTGTATCACAGAAATCAACATGAACTTTAAACCCCTGGGCTCAATCTCTACTACTATCCAGAAAAAAAAATGAAGAAATAGTTGATTCTTCAGATCATTTTAAAGCTCAGCTTTTAAAGATAGTCAAAATGTACAACTGCTATAAATCTTCAGTGGCACCTCATTGAGTCAACCACACTTGTTTCATGTTAAAATAGCTAAGAAAAAGTCCTGTTTACTCATCTCCTAATGGGAACTTTTATCCATGCTGCTCTCAGAAGCTAAAAGATTTGGACCCTACTTTCAACCCTGAAGCTTTGTTATATGGACTAGTGACATTCTCAAAACGATCAGAAAATTAATTCATGCAAAGAGACATCTTGGCAAGAAATATAATGCAAACTGAACAAAAATCTTACCGTTTATTAAAACAATAGATGAATTTATATGGTGTCCCTTCTTGGGACCAGGGTACAATCATGACGTATATACCACTTAAATTTTTAGGTGACTAACCATTAAGGTAGAACCTCAATTTGAGCTAATGTTGATGAATGGAAATAAAGTATTTCTAAAGATGCGGTTTTTCCTTGAAGTTCATAGTGTTATGACATTTTTCTTTATGATGCTAGCACCCTCTGTAGAACATCACTAAGATTGCAGGTTTTAAATATTTGGCAAAGTAATTAATTGAAGCATTATCTAGATTATAAAATACCTTTTGAAATTTTATTTGATATCTCCATCATTTCCAAGTTAATTTTTAGCATAAATGTTACATTATTAAGAATGTCTTATAGCCGGATGTCCGAGTTTGTGCTTGTAATCCTAATACTTGGGAGGCTAAGGCTGGAGGGTAATAAGTTCAAGTTTCATCCGAGCAAGTTAGCAAGACCCCTTATCGAAACAAAGAAGAGCAGAGGATCAAAAATAAAAATATATATAAAAGAGGAGAGGATATAGTTCAGAGTGGAGGCCCTGGGACCACTTTACAGTTCTGCCAAAAGAGTCTTATTTTGTACATGCTAAGTTTTAATAGCGTATATAAAATGAAAAACTACTTGCCGCTCTTGCTACTTTAATTCCGGGGGCGGGCGGGCCGGCGGGCGGGGGGGGGGGGGGGGGGGGGGGGGGGGGGGGGGGGGGGGGGGGGGGGGGGGGGGGGGGTGGGTGTGGGTGTGGGTGGGTGGGTGTGGGTGTGGGTGTTGCCGGTTAGAGAACCAGAGGTACTAGTGACTTCTAGATCTGTATGTCTAGTGTGAGTTAGATTAGAGGAGATAGAGAAAAAATGGCCTAATGGGAGATCTAGGTAAAAACCTCTGTATTTGTAATTATGCTTCTTTGATATTTCTCAGAGGATTATTTTTTAAAAATCTTTTCTCACTGTTGTATTGGGTGGGAAAATAGCTGTTAAGTGATTTTTTTCTTTTTTTAAATTGTGGTGTTGGAGATCCACCCCAGGGCCTTCATACTGAGCTACATTCCTAGCCCACTTCTTTATTTTTGATTTTGAGACTGGATCTTGCAAAGTATTAAGTTGCCCAGCTTGGATTCAAAGTTGTGATTCTCTTGCCTTAGCCTTCCAGAGTACTGGGATTATAGACCTATACCACCAGGCCCTGCTAAGTAATAATGATAATAATTATTATTATTACTTTATTTTGCCTAGGCAGGTCCTGAACTCACTATGTAGCCCAGGCTAGTGTCCGACTCATGAGAATCCTTCTGCCTGAGCACCCCCCAGAACTCCCCAGTGCTAGGATTGCAGGTGTGCACCACCCTGCCCACTGTAGACAATGATGTTAGAGCCCAGCTTGGGTAATTTAGTGAGCTGGCAAGACTCTCATAATCAGAGATTTAAAAAAAAGGGGGGGGGGGTTGGGAATATATTCAGAGTCAAGGCCCTGAACTCAGTGCCCAGTGTCTTAGTTACTTTCTTGTTGCTGTGATAGAATACCTGACACCCACAAATTTAGGGAAGAAAGATTAAATTTAACTCACAGTTTCAGAAATCCACAGTCCATTTCAGGGGCAAGTGGCTGGAAATGGTGGAACCACATGGCAGGGCCAGAGCTAGAGAAAGAGCTCCTCTCAGTAAGGTAGAACAGAGCCAGGTGCAGAAGGGTGGAGCTAGCACATGCCCCGTCACATCAAGCCCAAGCATCCTCCCAATGCAGCTAGGCCCTACCTCCCAGCAGCGCATTCCTCCTATTACCTCTAAGTACATGAGGCTTTTGGGGGCCACTCTAGATCTGAACCAAAACACCTAGTGACACACAAAGCATGTGTCATTGTTTTCCACTAGTTTGTATTATTGAGGGATTTTTTTCAATTATTCTCTACAGCATATATTCTAAAATTATATATGCATTTTCATAATCATCTATCTAGACTTACAAAAGGTATGTATTTTAAAGCTTTAATAATTTAACTTTTATTTTCTTTTTTGATACTCTTAGAGATTAAACCCACGGCCTTTGCACCAAGCTACATCCTCAGATCTTTCTTTCTTGTTTTTTTTTTTTTTTTTTTTTTTGAGTCAGGGTTTTCTAAGTTGTCCAGGCTGGGTTTGAATTTGTGATCCTCTGATGTTGACCTTCCTGAGTGCTGGCATTATAGGCCAGTGTTACTACTCATGGCTATAATTTAGCCTTTTAAACTCATTGTCAGTTATTTAGAAAAATGTATATTATGTAATACTGCTAATTTTAAGGTCTACTGTCTGGAAAATATTAGAAATATGAGCTTGTTATCTATAATATATTTTTTTCTGAAATGTTTTATCAATATTTTGAAACAAAACTTAACAGGAAGATTATTTGAAATTGATTTTGTTTGATCATATTATCAATGTTATTAATTATCTTTTTACTTTCCTCATGTATAAGGCAGGGTATATAAAGCATTTATTTAAATTTAATTTCAGGAGTGACTTAGCATACAGTGTAATGTCAGTCTATGGGAATTTTATTTAAAGCTTTTTTATTTTAAATAGGCTTTTTATTTTTCAGGACAGCTTTTGGTTTGCAGCAAAATTGAGCAGAAATTACAGAGATTTTTCATAACCCTGTAGCCTCCCTACATCCATTACCTCCTGTTATCAGCATCTGCCGTGCAGGAAGTACATTTGTAAAATTGATGAACCAACATTGGCACTTTAGTATCTACATTAAGATCTCAAATTATTTCATTTTTTTTTAATGCTAGGGATCTGAACCAGGGCCTTGTGCTCCTGATCGTCAGCTAACATATTAGAAATCTTACATGAAATAGAATACTTAATAGTTAAATATTCTTTTTTTTAATCATGAGCACATTGAAATGGTAGTAATATTTACTCTTATGCATAGGACCTTGAAAAGTCTTCTTGTTCGTGGTCATAGTGTATGTGTCATTGCTGAGTTGAGAGCAGTCTTAAGTCAAATAGTAGATCTCTGGTTCCTTCCTTACCTTTAGCTTTTGTTAAGGTCGTTCCTGTGATTTATTAAACTATCTCTGAATGGACTATTCCTATTTGACCTGGTTTTCTCAACTGAAAGCCCTAGGCTGCTTTATTTTAGGGTCAGTAGCTTTTCTGTGAGCTGGAGCCTAAGGGCCTTACTCACTTGCTTTTCGTCCCCTCCTTCTGGTGCTTACTGTAGTTTATGGACCACACGGCCCCTTGATTGTGAGTCTGTGTGCACTGCCGCTCCCTGAGTACTTCCTACTTTGGGATCTCCTCCTTTTGCCATCTGTAATTACTTTTCAGTATTTGGAGATTTTGTGAGAGGAGCTTCTAGGTTGATCTGTAATCGTTTACTTGCCTTTTATCTCTTCTGGATTGGGAGCAGCCAGAGGTGATGGTGCCTGTGTTTTTATGTCCTCAGGGCCTGAAAGCTGTTAGCCAAGGGTATTTTAGGAGCTCAGTGCATGTTGAATGACTATTGTGCTTATCATGTCCCGTTCTCTTCGCCTCTCCCTGCTCCTCACTTTCCCTGGAGTGATGTGGTAGCCTTCAGACACCACCCCCCCCCCCCCCCCCCCCCCCCCCCCCCCCCCCCCCCCCCCCCCCCCCCCCCCCCCCCCCCCCCCGCCTTCACTTTCATACTGTCCCTATGACTCTCTTATCTCCCATTGTTTTATTTCTATCCTCCTTGATTGTCCACAGTTCTCAAACACTGTTTTGTCCCGTGTTTGGCAGCATTGTTGAAACACTTGAGCAGTTTTCTGTAGCTAAGTTTCAACCATGGCCTTGGAAGCCCTTGACAACAAGAGCCTGGCTTTTCCCCCTAATGATGCTCCCTGCCTTGAGCTAGCTTTCTTCTTAGTGTGATTGTTGGCGGTTATCTCTGTATCTTTGCATGTGGGTCCTTACCCTTCCTTATATCATCTGCTTGATAATTTCAAGATTTAGCTACCACCTCCAGAAATCTTGGTCTTCAACCCTGTTAAGTTTATTTCTGTTGGCCTCTTAATTTGTCTGCATCTCTCCCGTATATCTTATATATTATACTGAGCTTCTTGTGGTTTTTGACTATTTTATTTCAGTTGTGCTGTGTGTACTGCGTAAGATCTGCTCATTAAATGTTGATTTGAATTCAATGTCTGTGGATTATAGAATAAGTATTACTTGAATTGCAAGTTAAGTTTTAGCAAAACTGTGCTTCATCATCATTTGATAGAATTTTAGTTCAGCTCCGTTTTTTAGAGAAGTATAATCCAAAGGACATTATTTTTATCTGCTGTATATCTTTATATCTTGCCGTATGTTGATGTAAAGAAATAAAATAAATTGATACATCAAGATTTTTAAGCAATTGAAAATGACTTTTCTTTGTGTTGAATGCTCTAGAAAATAAAAAAGATTTTGAGGTATGATTTCATCCTTTAAAATTTCTAGAGCACGGTTTTATTCCACTTGCTGGTTTGCTTAAGCCCACTTGCACGCAGTGCTGGGAACTGAACCCGGACTTCACTCATGCTACGCAGTAACGCGACAACTGAGCCCTTTCCCAGTCATTGCCTTTATCCCTAAGGCTGATTTCATCCTTTCCTTTTTTGTTATTGGTGTGTGGTCAGGGAAACTAGAGCTAGAAATTGGTTAAAAAACAGATTTTATTCAGGAACTATTGTAGTAAGGGAAAAGAGAACTAAGTACAGAATTGGGCTCAGGTCCAAATATAGCAAGGACAAGTGGGAATTTGTAGTCAAGGAGCAGAGCATAACAGGGGTGGAAAATTCCTAAGAAAACATATTAGGGGTAAGTGGGGATTTGAGGCGAGGGAGGGGAGAGAGGTACTGAGGATGGAGCTATATTCCTAGTCCATTTTTATTTTTGATTATGAGACAGTGTCTTCTGAGTTGCTGAGTTACCCAGGCTGGGCTTGGATTTGCCCTAGCTTCCCAGAAGGTTGTAGTTGTATGCCTGCATCACCAGGCCTGGCTTTGATAGGCTTCTTGCTGAAGTTAGACCAAGCCAATTTGGTCAGATCAAAAAGGTCACACTAAGTAGACTTAACAGTATTTTTTTTTTTGATGAATTGTAGTTGAAAATGGTTTTAAAGATCCTACGAGTTTTGTTCAAGGAAGCATCTTGAGTATTTTTAAACAAAGTATAGAGCAGAGGTGGTCAGAGTGGTCTGCAGGCCAACAATGTGAGTTTTTCGTGGACCTTGTTCAGTCTTCCCATATTGGGGAGGAGACCCACGTGGTGTTCTAATAAGCTCTGCAGGTGACTGGTGTGCGTGCTAACGTTTGAGAACGCCTAGATGACTAAATCAGAGCATTGAGATTATGTCCTTGTAGCACATTGCAAGGTTAAATGTGGAAAAACTGTATCATGTATTGTGGTAAACCATTTCAACGTGGTAGCATCTATACCTTGTATAGAAGACTTTGCCTCTACTTTAGCAATATCCTCTCTTTTGGAGTAGAACTTAAAATTTTTGTATTTTACATAAAATTTACATGTTCACAACATATCAGATATTAAAGATAGAAGGTGTAATTTAGATTACAGAATCTTGTGTGGTTACTTTCAGAACGTGTAATTGAATTTCCCTATTTAATGGTTGAAGCGACAACCTGATAGAAGTTATTAAAGTGCTTCGAAGCACACTTCTGAATAGTGGCAGTATGTGGGCTGGATGAATTTAGGTTTCCTCCTTCACAGACTGGAATGCTATTTCTGTTACAGTTATGCACATGATCTAAATATACCTTATTTATCTGTTAGTTCTTTGAAAGCCTCACCTCCACAGTAAATAGAAGAGAGCATTCAAAATGGACATTGAAATATCCCATCAATGATTTTTTCTTCCATTGTGAATCATGTATAGAGAATTAAAAACAATTCTCATCACCTACTCTCCCCTTTCTTTATTTTTTGTGACACTTCACCCAGAGCATTCACACGGAGCTACATTCCCAAGCCCATTTGTTACTTATTTTGAGACTGTGTCTCACTAAGTCACCACATTGCCCAAGCAGGACTTAAACTTGAGATCCTCCTGCCTTGGCCTCCTAGGTTGCTGGGATTACATACTGTGCTGCTGGGCCCAGCTGTCATCACACGTCTTAAGGAATAAAATATTTGAAATATAGTTAAAACTCTTTTTCTCTTTCCATTCAGTACTAACAAGAACAACTAACTACCTAAATTATTTTATCAAGTACATATTAGTAAATCTTAAGTACTCTGGTATTGCTTTATGGTTATGAAAATTACTTAAGTGCTGTTCTGTAAAAGGTCTTCTAGAGTTCACTTGCACACAGTGCTGGATTGGGCTCCATTATGAGATTATATCATAGCCTATTCTACCGTTGATAACTTAATCCTAAGGTCACATTTTTTAAAGCTTGTCTTGATCTCTTCCATCTGAGTTAATTTTGCTGTGTCTCTTTCCAGTGTATCTTCAGTTCCAACATCAATAACTCAGTGAGTTGTTAAACCAGTTACTTAGAAAAATATGTTTATCATTTTAGGTAAATAAGAATGCTCCTTGGACGTACCCAGAGTCTTTTTCTCTTGGCTTTTGTGTTTTGTTCTCACTGTCTTTGTTTTTTTGACTGTTACCCAGACAGCTAGTACTGAGAAAGCTTTTATTATCAATTAACTTTGAGATGAGGCATGTCATAATGACACATACCTGTAGTTCTAGCACTCTGAAGCCCTGAGGCAGGATTATCTCAAGTATGAGCCCAGACTGAGCAATTAATGACTTGGTAAGGTCAGGTCCTCACCCTAAATTAAAAAGAGCCTGGAGATGTAGCCCAATATGTATGTACTAATTCAATACCCAGTATCATAAGAAAATGAATAATCTTGAAATCAGCCTTACTAATTTCAGTTATTTAGGCAAATGTATCTTGTAAAAAGTCAGCTTTAAAATAACAGACAGTACTAACTATTGTGAGGATTATTATACTCACAAATTCACTGAGGTATGGAGATGCATTATATAAAAATGTAATTTCGTAAAAATGGATTCTTTTTTTGTTTTTAAGCTGGGACCACAGGTTAAGGATTTTTTTTTGTTTATTTGAGACAGGATTTCTAGTCTGTAGTCTAGGCTGGTTCTGAACTCACTTTGTAGCCCAGGCTGGCCTCAAACATACAACAGTCCTGTGCCTCAGCCTCCTGAGTGCTGGGATTACAGTTGTGTACCACCATCATGCCCAGTTTATATGGTGCTGTGGGATTAAACCCAGGCCCTTGCATGTGCTAGTCAAGCATTCTAACCGCTGAACCACACCCCCAGCTCCTACAGGTTGAGTTCTAGGGAGATTTAACCTTAATAACATTATAGTGATGGTTAACTTTTCAGTGATTAATAAAAACAATACTGTACTCTTGGATGAATTTTCAGGTGTATATTTGCTTTCTAGTCAAACTATTTTTCTTTATTCATTTGCAGTCTTTATAAATGATTTTCTATTGTTGTGTGGGTTTTTCAAAATGTGAAGTAATGTGAAAAGTTATTTTAAAATTAACACGACGCCCACCAGATGGTGCTGTTTTATCTGTTTTATCTCTGGCAGTAAATAGGGTAAAGGAAAGAACTCTTTAAAAGCAAATGGAAGGTCTCCTAGAACTGGGCATAAAACTGGTGAGAGGATGGATGAGCTCCATGGAAGGAAGTATTCAGATGTATTTAATGTTTTGGTCATCTTAATCATGATAAAGACTAATTACATTTAATATGGCAGAGAACATTCTGAATGTAAAAATATTAGGTAGATAAGATTTTTGTCATGAAGTTTTCAGACACTGTCATGACTGTATGTACATGAAATAGGAAATAATTATTTATGAAAGGAGACTTATCAAAACTTACATTTCCATATTTCCATTTTTTTTTTTTTTTGCCTTTTTTTCCTTTTTTTTTTTTTTTTTTTTGAGGCAGGGTCTTGCTCTGGTACTTCAGGCTGCTCCTGAACTCTCTGTGTAGACCAGGCTGGACTTGAATTTATGGCAATCCTTCAGCTTCAGCCTCCCAAGTGCTGGGATTACAGGCGTGCATCATTGTGCTCAGTTTAAGTGGTGCTGGGGAATTGAACCCACGGCCTTGGGCTTGCTGGGCAAGCACTTTAACCACTGTGCTATTCTTCTAGTCCTTTTCTTGCATTTTTAATGTTATCATGTCACCTGAGTTATAAAGTTCCTTACAATTAAGGAGAACATTTTGGTTCTTTATGTGTTCCTGTTGTTTTCTGAAGAAGGGAGATAAAAGTAGGCTTGGATTTCTTATCTTTTCAAAAATGATGTAATTTACACATTAGGAGGAAAGCAAATACGTGGTACAAAGTTTATTGAAATGCAACAATTAAATAGTTAACCATTCATTATAAATTGATATTTTGGCTAACTAATATTGCTCACTGAAGTTTAAAAGATTTAGCTAGGCCTTAAGAATGTTTCTAGGCAGGCCTGGTGGCACAGATAGGTAATGCTGGCACTCTGGGAGGCTGAAGCAGGAGGATCACAAGTTTGAGTTCATCCTAGGCACCTTGAAGTTTAATAAAATCTGTCTTAAAATCAAAACAAAAACTAGGCTGGAGATGTAGTTCTGTATGTAGACCCAGGGTTTAATCCCAGGACCACCCCCCCCCACCCCAAAATGTTCTAGAATTATTGTATCACTTTTTTTCCTTGATAGTATTGTTGGTGTGCATTTGATTCTGGATAAAAGATTGCAGCATAGAGGCAGTAGATGCTGTTGTAAGGACTTGCAAACATTGTCTGTACCAACCAGATGTCATTGACCAGCGTGAATTCAGAGATTAAACTTTAAATCTTGGATTTGAGTTTTTCTCCTGGAAAAATGTAATGTGTGACTTTGATTTCAGAGTAGAGTTACTAATAACAGAGTAAAACATGTCTCTTTAGTCCAGTACCTTCTCCTTTTTCTTAACTGTTGGAGTAGAATATCTTGAATACTTAAATTAACATAATCCTCCTATGTGCCCTTAAGATGAGGACGTATCATGATGCTTTGAGTTTGTTTCATTGCATTGTGTTTTTTAAAATTTTGTACTGTAGTGGTAGAATGCAACACCACATCTCTACTAAAAGACTAGCAAGTTCTTGCACTTTTTCCTTTATTACTCTAAGCATTATGAGATAGATGCTGTAGATAACCTTTATATATTTTTTGCATGAATCGCTTTGTGATGTGGATTATTACTATGGTACAAAGGAAATTATGTAGGTAGCTTGCTTGCTTATAGGAATTTCTTTGGTGAGAGACTATTCTATATTTTATGGTTTTAAATTTTATACCTTTCTGAAATGAGTTTTTATAATTGACTTTAAAAGGACCTGGGCTGGAGGAATAGCACAGCAGTTACAGCACTTGCATAGCAAACATAAGGCCATGAGTTTGATTCCCCAGCACCACATAAGCCAGGTGTTGTGACGTACATACCTATAATCCCAGCGCTCAGGAGGCTTGAGGCAGAAGGATTATTGTGCATTTAAGGCCAGCCTGGGCTAGACACACAGTGAGTTCAGAACCTGCCTGGACTACAGAGTGGGACCTTGTCTCACAAAATAAGTAAGTAAAACCTCTTCAGGAGTAAAGGTATTTTCAAAAATAATATTAAGGTATTGTTTATCCTTTTCTTTCTCATTCTCTCACAAGGGTAGATGGAATTTTCCATAGGTTACATGAGCTGTATTACTGATCGGTGCCTAAGTTATATGAGAATCTAGCAGTTTTCTGTTAAGCTAGATATGCAAAGAGATTTTCAAAAGTTATAAAATGCAACCACTCTTGTCAATAAATTATTTTGGTTTAAAAATATTTATAAAATTTTGCTTATATTAACATTTTGTAGGCCTAATTTTATAATGAACATGCACAGGGCCCCGAGTTCGACTTCCCAGCATAACATAAGTTGGGCATGATGGTATATGCCTGTAACCTCAACCTTCAGGAAGCTGAGGCAGGAGGGTTGCCATGAGTTCAAGGAAAGCATGGGGTACACAGTGAGTTCAGGACCATCCTGGACTATAGACCCAGACCCTGTCTCAAGAAAGTTAATAAACATATAAAAATATGCTCTAATTTGAGGGAGGGTACTGGGGAGAGAGCCCAGGGCTTTTATACTGAGCTGTATCCTCAGCACTCCTTTTATTTTTGATTTTGAGGTAAGGTCTCACTAAGTTACTGAGTTGTCCAGGCTGAATCGGAACTTTTAATCTTTTGCCTCAGCCTCCCAGAGTTCTGGGATTATAGACAGACCTCTGCCACCAGGCCTGACTATGTTTTAATTTCTGATATGTTGATGAAAAATTAATGCTAAAACTCTGAACTCTGTGTGTGTGGAAAATAGTTTTTGTTGTTGTTGTTTTGTTTTTCTCCTTTTGGCATTGAGAATAGAAACCAGGAGAACTCTACCACTGAGCCATATCTGCAGTCCTTTTCTTATTTGTGTTTTCTCTCCCTTTGTCTCCCTCCCTCCCTACCCCCCACCCCCATCTCTCTGTCTCTCCCCCCCCCACCCCGTTCTTTCTCAATGGTAAAACAATTACAAGCTTTCCTAGATATTATGGCAGGGTACTCTTACAAGTTTTAAGATCTAAGTCAAGAGGATAATAATTTTATATATCTTTTTGTTAGCTATGCAATGTTTCTCATGTTAAAACTTGAGGGTAGGGATAATGAACTCTAAACTACCCTCATCCTTTTTTAATTGTTGAAGTAATTTAAACATAGAGTGAAAAAGCTGGATAATTTAACTTGAAGAAAGATAATTAGGATATATGTAATAGCTCTCTTCAAAGGACTCCCTCATAAGAAAATGAGATTAGATATATTGATTTGTTTGTAAAATCTAATGCTAAAAGAAGGAATGCATAGGAGACATTGAGTGAATTTATTTCTCAAAAGAAA
This sequence comes from Ctenodactylus gundi, assembly GCA_004027205.1. NCBI lineage: Eukaryota > Metazoa > Chordata > Mammalia > Rodentia > Ctenodactylidae > Ctenodactylus > Ctenodactylus gundi. Next base: position 54,335 of record PVKB01004266.1, on the reverse strand, counting down.
TCTTTATAGCAGTGAAGAAATACCAAAGTACAATCATTTTGATTTGGATATGATAAATTTCCTTTCTCAGGGAGTGTTACAGAACAGATGATTGACTCTGGTAGGAATGTTGATAAGTGAACTACAGTTCATGGCTAATTGGACTAGATGACATTTAAGATTCTTTCTATGGTGTACGCTTGCGTAAATTTGTTGAAAATAACATTTTTAACTGCAAGCTTAAAAGGCAGTTTGGTTTAGCTAGGTATCCTCTACTTTTGTATTGGCTGGTCAGTAAACCTCCAGATTTAATGGATCTTGTATTCTTGCCAGGATCAGTGTTATCAGCTTTCCAAGAAGGAGTGTGTGTTCTGTTTGTTCATTTTATTGCAAGCTATTTGAAAAGATACAGATTAGTAGCAGAAATGTGGAAGAGAAAGGGGTAATAAACTTTATGAAGGAAAGTAAGCTATTTTGAAGATATGTATATATAAACTATATGTTACACATACTATTTATAAACTATACATACAAAATATGCGTACACTACAGATATATGTGTATATACATATACACACACCACTACTAAGTTGATGTACATATAATGTATGTATTATATATACTATAAAAATATATATAGTGCCAAAATATATATATCTTTTTTTGTGGTACTGGTCTTTGCCAGGGTTTTTGCACTGAGGTACATCCGTAGCCCTTTTTATATTTTATTTTGAAAGTGGGTCTCATTAAGTTGCTGAGTTGCCCATGTCTTAGTGACTTATTTGTTGCTGGAACAAAATACTCTATTTATTTTAGCTCATAGGTTCAGGTGGTCTTACACAGTTCATTAATGGGTGGTTGGCAATGGTGGAAGCACACAGCAAGAGGTCTAGTCAGCGAAAAGCTTTTCATTGCCTGTTAGACAGAAGGCCCAGTGAGGAAGACCCAATCTGTGTCTGGAGACTAAGGTAAGGCCAGAGCCTTCCCAGGAAGAAGCTGTAACAATGTTTCTCGTTTCTTCCTTTTCTTAGTTCATGCTGCCTGTTGGGCTGTCCACAGTCATGCTGGGTGCCCCTCTATGGCTTCACAGCCCGCAAGTGAGTAACACACACACAGGAAAGCTCTCCCCTCCAATCTCAACAAGTTGACACAATTCCTCCAGGTCAAGCTCCAGGAATCTGCCCATTCTAGCCAGGATTTACCCCCTAATCCCCCCAGCAGTGTATGGTTCCACAGATAATCCGCTATGTCCAAATACATAAGGCCTTTTTTTTTTTTTCTTTTTTTCTTTTTTGTGACAGATTCTCACTCTGTAGTGCAGACTGATCCTGAGCTTACTAGGTAGCCCAGGCTGGCCTCAGACTCATGGCAATCTCTCTACCTCAGATTCCCAAATGCAGGGTTATAGACATGCACCTTGTCTGGTTTATGTGGTGTTGAATCAATCTCAGAGCCTTGGACTTTTTAGGCAAGCACTCTAACTGCTGTGCTATTCCTCCAGGCCATACATGAGTCTTTTTTTTTTTTTTTAGGGGACATTTCAGATTCAAATCACAACACCCAGGGTGGGCTCAAAATTTGAATTCTCTTGCCTCAGCCTCCCAGAGTGCTAGGATTTATAGGTATGTGCCACCAGGCTGGACTGAAGACGTAAATTTAATTGATATTTTCGATTGTATTGTATATTCTAGTTTCTATATGGTCATAATTATTTCTCTCTTATTTTAAATCTTTTCCTGTTTATTTTCTACCTCTTCCAACAAATTACACTTTCACTGAAATTCTTAATTGTAGTTTGTAAAGCGTAAGGCCCTTTATCATATAGTTGCTAAAATTCGACTGCCTTGTAACATATTACTTGGTAGTTCAATAGTATTTTTCTGGGAGAAGGATTTCACTTTTCTTATTTTCTTTAACTTTTTGGTATGTTTAAGGAAAGTGCATGTTCTTATTCTTAATTTCACACATTGGTAAATGAATGTATTCACATGAAATACTTGAAATAAAAGGATTACAGCAAAATATGTCTTTATTTTCATTTGTGAATGAGTGTTCATGTGTTGCTGTGTTAATGCTTGTATTTTTCTGCAAAGATTATATCCATAAGACTTTCAATAAGAATTTTAGTTCTTAAAATGTCATATTGTGTGTAAACTATGTGCATGTACGCACACACTTTTTTTGTTGTTATTGATCAGACCCTTATTGACCCTTACTGTTACAGGCATTATAAAGTTAAATTACCAAGGGGCTCAAGGAGGATATGAACAAAGAAAATAGGAAAATGAGCCAAGTGGAAGTAATAAGTATTGATTTATTGATTGAAACTTTTCTTCAGAGCAAGATCTCTGGCATTGTAGAATCTTGTTCTCAGATAAACAACATAATGTGAAATTTAAATAAAGAAATTCAGAAGTAAATCAAAGGGTTCTTAGCTAATTCTGTCATTTTAAAAAGTAATTGATCACTCCCTTCTTCATATGTATGTAGTTAATTACTTAGTTGATTGTACTGGGGATTGAACATGGGCTTTCATAATGAGCTATATCTCCAGCCCATCTTTAAAAAGAAAAAAATAAATAAATTTTGAGAAGGGCTCGTTAATAAGATACTGAGGCTGCTCCCAAAGTATTAAGATTACAGATGTGTCCCATCACATCTGACAGTTTATTACTTTATTCATTTGTTTGTTTCTTCATTACATTTTGCTAATCTTTTAATATTTATAGAGCCCCAGTTTAAACACTGAATACAAAATTACAGTAATTTTTCTTTACTCATAAAATTCACAGTTTAATCAAAAAGACAAGGTGGGGGAGGAGAGACCATAGAGATTTTGACATTTGTCTTTGACATCTGTATAGGTAACTGGTAATGCTGTTAACTTCAGAAGGAAATTCAAAAGGAAGAGCAAAGATTTGAGGGGAGTAATGAATGTGGTTTTATAATGTTTAGTTTGCAGGAGTCAATCCAATGGAATGTTACAGGATTTAATTTGTAAGCATAATGCCTGTGAGAGACAGCTGCTAGGTATGTCATTAAACCTTTCAAGTCCTCAGTTTAGTATTTGTAAAACATTGAAAGTAGAAATAATTTTTCTAGTTTGGGAATAACCAGTGTTATAATTATCATGAATTCCAAATTAGTGGTTCAAAAATTGTAGTTAGAATTTATATGTATATGGTAGTCTGGTAACAGTATTAATATTTGTTGAGTACTTACGAAGCTTAGCTAAAATTTAAGTATTTTACATTCATCATTTCATTTAATTTCTGTGGCAACATAAATAATATAACTATCAGGATTTTTCAGAAGAGAGAGGGTATGGGCCAAGATTGGAGAAGAAATAAATGCTAGATATTCAAACCTAGGTCAGTCTGACTTTCAAACCCACCCAGGCTTTTAACCACTGTGCTATTTGATTGTCTTGTAGTATATAAGAGCTGTAATTGATCTACACACCTCATTTGCCAATGCCCTATAATCAAATATATGTCATAGCTAAAATCTGTAATTAATGTCAAGATTAGCTATCCAGTTTACTTAATAAAAAGCTTACCCAGCAACTGTTCATTGCTACTGTTGTACTGTTGTTTTGTGGCAGATTCTTTTTTTCTCTCTCTCTCTTTTGGTGGATTTACACCATTATCACATAACTTGGGTAAATCCCAATTTGTTTAATCATGACTACCCCCTCCTCCCTCCAGTCCTTGTTTTTTATAGATAGTAATTAATTCAAAGTTGTGCACTGGGCTCCTTATCTGGCCAATAATTTGTCTGTGATCGGAAGATACGAGAGGACATTTTACAAAGGAATATTAGGAAAAGTTTTATTTTTCCCTTTTTAAGATATTTTTGTTCAGATGTGTGCTTAAGATTGTAGGAAGTATTGTAACCTGTGTGGGGGATAGTTTAGTGTGAAACCGAAGTGCTGAGTGGCAGAGTGAAAAAGGAAAATAAGGTGACAGTTTAAATCCTTAGTGATCTTTTTGAGGTGCTAACTTACCCAATCCTAAAGATACTCTGCCTCTGGACAAGACCTTAGGTAAAATTAGAGATTTACTCAGCTCTGTGAAATAAGGAAATTTACTAGACTGTAATGAGTCATCTACCCCTCCCCCCCATTACTGCTCAGAAAAACCTAACTGAAGACTAAAGTGTTTATCCTTAATCTAAGGTATAGTAGTAAATCATCATAAGCCTTGTATTACTGTGAAGACACAAAAGAGAAATGTAACACAATTTTAGTGGCAATGTGCTTACTTTAATAGGGGTAGAAGTTGGAGCTGATCAGCTTATAGAATTTGATATATATGGAGAGAGAGAGAGACAGAGAGAGAGAAAAAGAGAGGAGGGGTGAATGAACTCAGAGCCTTTACCCTGAGCAATGTTCCCAGCCCTTTTTATTATTTATTTGAGACAGGGTCTTGCCAAGTCGCTAAGTTACCCAGGGTGGGCTTACAGAGCTCCAGGATTACAGCCCTGCTCTACCATATTTTAATCGTTTAAAACTGCTGTCTTATTTTTCTGATACAGGGTGGCATTAGAATGACTGGATTGCCAGGTGACAGCAGGTTCAGGGTAGTGACTGGAGATTTGTAGGCATTGCTCTTGGGAGTCTGGAATAACATGCACAGTAAAACCTGGCAATTGAATGTCCCTTCAAATCTGAGAAATATCTTGGTGACTTTTATCTTGGTGCTTTTAAGGTAAATTTAGGTAAAAAGGGAAGCATAAGCTGTATCCTGTTCTCTTTATCTTTGGGCACCTGTAGGCCCATCTCCAAGTTCGCATTATGTTACAAAACTACCTAAAGCAATCCAGAGGTGTGGACCTAGAAATGGAAGACAATGAGAGTGTTATAGAGATTGGGCGCTTGATGAAAGGATGCCATTCTTTTTTGGAGTTGATGATGTTTGTGGCATTGGTCAGCTTTTAAAATTTGTGATTTCCTGTGATGTATTTTCTCATGCTTAACAAATCTGTTTGTCGTTTAATCTGTTTTTTTTTTTCCCTCTAATGAGAACACCCAGGTTTTAAAAGATTTCTGCCCATAAGAGCTGGATCCATACCTCTTGGGAAATAAAAGTTAGCATTAATTTTTCAGATCATTTGAAATAAGTACATCAAAAGACTATTTTTTTTGTGGTTGATACACTCCTGTGAGCTACTCAGGAGGCCCAGGCAGGAAGATCCCAAGTTTGGGACCAGGTTATTAAGACCTTATCTCTCTCAAATTAAAAAAAAAAGAAGACGTATTTATTTTGCCTATCCAAGAGCAGGGGACAGCTTTCCATTTTCTAGTGTCTCCTATAATTTCTTTCTTCAATGTAATGTAGTTTTCTTTATATAGGTCCTTCATGTCCTTGGTTAGGTATACTCCTAGGTATTTAATTTTTTGCTGAGCTATTGAGAATGGAATTGTTTTTCTGAGTTCTTGCTCAATAATTTCATTGTTAGTGTAGAGAAAAGCTATTGATTTTTTTAGTGTTAATTTTGTAACCTGTGACTTGGCTAAATTTTTAAATTATTTCTAGGAGTTTTGTAGTGGAATTTTTAGGGTCTTCCATGTAGATAATCATATGATCTGCAAATAAGGAGAGTTTGGCCTCCTCCTTTCCAATGCAGATTCCGTTTATTTCATTTTTTTGTCTGATTGCTGTGGCAGGTGTTTCAAGGACCATGTTGAATAAGAGTGGTGAGAGTGGGCAGCCTTGTCTTGTTCCTGATTTCAGGGGGAACGATTTCAACTTTTCTCCATTTACTATGATATTTGCAATAGGCTTAGCATATACGGCTTCTGTGACTTTTAGGTAGGGCCCTTCTATGCCTGTTTTTCTCAGTATTTTTATCATGAAGGGGTGTTGGATTTTGTCAAAGGCTTTTTCTGCATCATTAGAGATGATCATGTGGTTTTTGTTTTTGTTTTTGTTGATATGGTGTATTACAAAATGACTATACTACCGAAACTGATACACAGATTCAATGTATTTCCTATCAAAATACCTGCAAGTTTCTTCAAAGAACTTGAAACAACAATTCTTAAATTCATATGGAACCAAAAGAGACCAAGAATAGCCAAAGCAATCCTGAGCGACAAGACCAAAGCAGGAGGCATTACAGTTCCAGACATCAGGCTATAATATAAAGCCATAGTTGTAAAAACAATTGGTATTGGCACAAAAATAGACAAATAGACCAGTGGAACAGAATTGAAGATGCGGAGACAAACCCAAATACCCTCAATTACTTAATCTTTGACAAAGGGGCCAAATGTATACAATGGAAAAAGGACAGCCTGTTCAACAAATGGTGCTGGGAAAACTGGACACCGCATGCAGAAGAATGAATCTAGCTACACATCTATCACCATGCACCAAAATCAAATCCAAGTAGATCAAAGACTTAAACATTACAAATGAAACACTAAACCTTTTGGAAGACAAAGTAGGCAAATTTCTAAAAGACTTAAGGGTAGGCAAAGACTTTCTTGACAAGTCACCAAGAGCAAAAGAAATTATCCCCATTATTAACAAATGGGATCTTGTCAAACTAAAAAGTTTCTGCACAACAAAGGAAACTTTCAACATTGTAAAAAAAGATCCAACAGACTGGGAAAAAAATATTTACCACCAACATCTCAGATAAGAAGCTTATAACTAGAATATACAGGGAGCTAAAGAAAAGTAAGTCTACCAAAATAAAGGATCCTATTGAAAAGTGGGCAAATGAAATGAAGAGACAGTTCGCTCATGAAGAAATGCAAAAGGCCAATAGATACATAAAAAGATGTTCAACATCTCTAACCATAAGAGAAATGCAGATCAAAACAACGCTAAGATACCATTTCACCCCAGAGAGAATGGCCTACATCAACAAGTCAAATAATAATCAGTGCTGTCCTGGCTGTGGGGAGAAAGGAACCCTCCTACACTGCTGGTGGGAATGTAAATTCGTACAACCACTTTGGAAAACAGTATAGAGATCTCTTAAAAGACTAGAAATAGCCCCTTCGATCCAGTGACACCCCTCCTGGGAATATATCCAAAAGAGACCAAAACAACATATAATAGAGATACATGTATACCCATGTTCATAGCAGCACAACTAACAATAGCAAAAATATGGAAGGTACCAAAATACCCATCAACAGACCAGTGGAAACACAAAATGTTGCAGTTATACACAATGGAATACTATGCATCAATAAAGTCCAAGAGTGTGGAGGCTTTTGCAGGCAAATGGAAGAAACTAGAGAATATCATGCTTAGTGAAGTAAGTCAGAAGCAGAAAGTGAAACATCGAATGGTCTCTCTGATATGAGAGACCCAGATCACAACACCTATAGAACTTAACACGAAAGACAAAGTGAAAGAGGGGAGTAGTGGGGGAGGTGGGAGGGAGGGGTGGGTTGGGGGGAGGGACAAAAGGAGAGTGGGAAAGCCCTTGTCACGTTGACAAGATACGAATGTGCACAAAATGCCCAACCTCATTGTAAACCTTGAATTTTGCACGTGTACGTATCAATAAAATGTGGGGGGAAAAAGGAGTTGAGAGTGTAACTTTGTGATAGAATACTCCTGGGTTTATTCCCCAGTTCAGCAAAAGCAAAAACAGTCAATTAAGGTAGTTTGTACTGTTATTTATAGTTTTGAGGTGTAAGGGGTAGAATGAAAAAGTTTTTGAAATGAACAGGAAGAATTGGTTGACTTCAGTAGACATGGTAGGCTTGAGTAGTAACATTTTCTCGTAATATTTTATCAGATAATTCTAGCTTAATAATTTAATACTTAGATGTTTGATAACTTTATTAATGTGTTTCACAAGTTGGATCAAAAGAGATTTGGTGACATAAAAGACCTACACTGTGTTCTGTTTTATGGAGAACACTTATGCTATGGTTTGTAGATGCAAAAAATGGTCCTTTGCTTTTAAAGAGTTTAAGAGATGGTTTATTCTGAAGCCAAATTTGAGTGAGCAAGGCTGGGAACATGCATTCAGGATTTCTCAAATAACGTCCCAACAAGCAGCAGTTATGTACAGTATTTATAGTTTAGAATAGAAGAAAATCGTAAAGAGTAATGTGAAAGCATTGGTGGAATCATCAGGTAGGCAGGTCACTCTGAAGGGGGGAAATCCCTGCTCTAGGCCTGAGATGTCCTGATGGCATTCTTAGCTCTTGCGTTGGTGGGAAGCTAAGGGTTTTGTTTTTATATCTTAAAAGGGTTGCCTAGTAGGAATGTTACCTATCAAAGGATTTGTCACAGATTGTTAAGTTAGATATAGAAGAGGACAATAGATGCAGCCAGGAAAAAGGGCTAAGAAGCCCCTAGTAGTCTGGCTGTAAAAATATCCCAGTCTCTCCACAGGTTCTCCACAATCCCTCTAGTTTATCAATAGCGACAGTATGAAGAAAGCTGCTTCCTTGGAGCTTTAGTTATCAGGTTCATATCTAAAATACTCCCTGAAAGTCTCGTGTGTTTGGAAGGGAATTGGATTGTGCATGCGCTGTCCCCATCAGTGGATGTATTTATTAATGGGTTCAACAGCTGAATCTATAGGTAGGAGGTGGGCCTGGTTGGAAGTAGGTCACTGGGACATGAACTGGAAGGGTGCATTCTTGTCCCAGGCCCATCCTTTCTCTTGATTTCTGGCTGTCATTTCCTCTGCCTGCCCTACTACCATGTGCTTCTACCTTGGAGATAGCTGAGTCTGGGCTGAATCCTCTGAACCCCTCTCCGGCTTTAAGCTGTGGATGCCAGGTATTTTGTCTCAGCAAAGTGATTTAGGACAGTTCCACTGCTGGTTCTTGGTACAGTACAAATAAAAATCTTGGAACTTAGTAATAGGGGTGTCTTTGTTAACCTTGGATTGTTATGCTGTCACTGTGATAATGCTAATATGGTGACTCCTGATAGACCCCCTACAGCTTCAGGAGGAAGGCTGGTTATCCAGGATAGCAGAGGCTTATTTTTTAATAGAAGTTTGAAGTTTTGGGTAAGCCTAGCCTTTAGGGAGAAGGGATGGGAGCTAGAGCTTAGTCATGCCATAATGATTTAATCATGAGAGCAGTGATTTAATCAGTGTGCACATTAAAAACTCTGAAGACTGAGCTCAGTGGTACTGAGGCATCCTGGCTAGTGAGTACCATAGTCCCCACTTGCCCATGTTGGGTATTTATCAAGGCCTTCAGTGAATGCCTGAAACTTTCATAGTACCAAACCTTTTATACATCATGTTATTTTTCCTGCGATGAAGTGTAATTTGCAAAATAGGCACAATGTGAGATTAACAACAAATAATATATAATTAATATAACAACAGACTGAAACAAATATTATGAGAATGTTCTCATCCTTTCTTTCTCTCAAAATATCTGGTTGTACTGTACCTGACCTTCTTGTGATGGTTCGAGATGATGTCTTGCCAGTGTTGAGAGAAATGAATGACATAGGCATTGTGACCTAGCTATAGACTGCAGCACCATTATTAGTTGGACACAATCACTGTGATACTGCTCCAGTCAGTTTGATAAGGGAGATGGCTGCCAAGTGACGAACAGGTGGGCAGTGGATATGCTGAACGAAGTATTAGTTCATGTCCCAGACAGCATGAGATTTTTTCCTACTATTCAGAATTGTGTGCAGTTTAAAACTTAGGAAATATTTTTATTTCTAGAATTTTTCATTAAGTACTTTTGGATTATGGTTATCTGCTGGTAACTGAAATTGTGAAAAGCAAAAGCAGAAATAAAGGGTGGCAACTGTACATCATTTTGCTAGGAGGGTGACACTCCTTGATTCCGTGGATAGATAACAAAGGAACTCTCTATTCAGGATCATTCCAGTTCTGCTTCATTTGTCTCTTTATTTGGATCTTTCTGAATTGCACCCTTTATAACAAAAATTTTAGTGTAAATGTAGCACTTTCCTGCGATGTGGGAAGAGAAACAGATTGTTATGTGAAATTTTTATTAGTATACAGCATATATTGTGAAAGATCGTAAATACCATACAGTGGATGCAGAAGCAGGGAACATTATATTTTAAAACATATGTAATGAGAGACACAGTTAAGTATATAGTTCAGTGATGAAAAACATGACATACAGAAACTAGGTGTATGTAGCATGTCAATGTAATCTGGCTTACACTGGCCATTGGAAGATGATCATTTTCAATTTGGTTCATGAAGCAAACTCAGCTCTTTGCTTTATACAAGAGGTACACCTATAATGAAATGATTTGAAAGGTTAAAATTAAACAGTGAGTGAAATTTATCAGATAAATGGAAATAGTAAGAAAGCAGGGGTGGTCCTACTAATGCCAAAGTGCAATTGATATAAAAAACAAAACCAATCCATTAGATGATAAAAAGACTATTTTAATGATGCAAGTTTTATTTTACAATGAGGGTATGTTAATTATAGTTGGAACCAAATAATACAAAAAAGTCACATATTGGTAGAAACTACATGAAATGCAGAGGAAAAAAAAGGAAACCTACTAAAAAAGGAAGTAACACATCATCCTTAATATATTTAAGACAGGTCAAGTAGACAAAATTAAGCTTATGGGAGACCTAAACATGATAATGAGGTAGATTTATATATATATTTGTGTGTGTGTGTGTGTATTTTTTTTTTCTTTTTGAGGCAGGTTGTCTCTCTGTAGTCCAGATTGGTCCTGAACTCACTATATAGAACATGCTGGCCTCAAACTCATGACAGTCCTATTCCCTCAGCCTCTTGAGTGCTGGGATTACAGGCATTCACCACCATGCCTGACTGGGTCTTTGATTATGTATTGAACACTGTATTGTGGTAATGGAGAATATGTATCTTTCCTAAAGCACAGAACATTTACAAGAGGTGATACGTATGATACATATTGCAAAAATTAGGCTCTCTAAAGCAAATATTACAAATACTCATTGTAATTTTATGACTAAAGAAAAAATTGTTTTATTCTTGATGCTTTATTTTTGTCATTTTCATTTACATATTGCATGTCTTTCCTCTTCACACCCACTCAATTCCCCTATCTCCTTTCTCTGTCCATGAAATCTATCTACGTACTGTGCTTTAACTGTTTTTTTTATGGTTTGGTTTTCTCATATTACAGAAACCGTATGATATCTAACCTTCTGTGTCTGATTCATTTTGCTAAGTATAATGGTCTCAAGTATATCCATTTTCCTACAAATGACTCAAATTTATTTTTATTCCAGACTACTACTCCCATTATGTAAATATGCCATAATTCTTTATTCATTCGTCTGTTAATGGACATATTGGCTTCTTCCAAGATTGGCTATTATAAATTGTCCGGCTATAAACATAGGTATACATGTGCCACTCTTTTGTGATGATTTTAATTCTTCTGGGAAGACCTAGGTCAAATGTGTTGTCGATTTTCAGTTTTTTGAGAAATCTCCATACTGTTTTCCATAGTGGTTTTATCAGTTTACAGTCCTGCCACTGATGTAGAAAGGTTCCTTTTTCCATACCATTGCCAGCATTTGTTGTTTTTTCAGTTCTTAATACCAACCATTCTTATGGAGCTAAATAGAACCTAATCGTTGTTTTGATTTGCATTTCTCTGGTAGCTAAAAACGCTGAACACTTTCATGTATTTATTGGCATTATGTTGAATGGAAGTGGTGAGAGTGGACACATTAATTCCTAGTTTGAGGAGAAATGCTTTCAGTTTTTCCTCATTTAGGACGATGTTGGCAGTAGGACTGCCATAAATTGGTCCTATCAGCTTAACATGAACTATTTCTATACCTGTCTTCACCAGAGTTTTGATCAGGAAGGGATTTTTTTTTTCATCTGTTGAGATGATCCTGTGATTTTTTTTCTGGCTTTTGTTAATGTATTTTACATAATTGATTTGCAAATGTTCAGCCAGTGTTGCGTCTTAGGGATGAAGCTGACCTGATCATGGTATATGATCTTTTAAAAATTGGTTACATTCTGTTTGCAAGTATCTCATTAAATGTTTTTGCATCTATATTCACTAAGGAAATAGGCCTGTAGTTTTATTTCTTTTTTTGGGTCTTTTTCTGATTTGAGGATCAAGGTGATGCCTGCTTCCAAGGAGTTGGGCAGTGTTTCCTCTCTTTGAATTTCATGGGAGAGTTTAAGGAGCATTGGCGCAGACTATTCCCTAGAATTCTGATAAAATTCTGTGGTAAATCCATTAGGTCCTGGCCTTTTTTTGTTGGTAGACCCTTTATTGCTGCCTCAGTTTCATCCTTGGTTATCATTCTACTCAGGGTTTTTATATCTTCTTTGTTCACTTTTGACATATCGTACATGTCTAGGAATTAATCCATTTCTTCTGAGTTCTTGAATTTATTGGAATACAGGTTTTCAAAATAGTTTCTTACTATCCTCTGGATTTCAGCAATGTGTGTGTTGAGTTCACCTTTTTCATTTCTAATTGCACTGATATGAATTCTGTTCCTTCTTTCAGTGAGTGTAGCTCAAGGTTTGTTGATCTCATTTATCATGTTGAATCAACAGTTTGATTCATTGCTCACCACTCAAACCATTCAGGAGGCTGGGGACCTTTGTCCCCTCTCTGCAAGTGTTTTTGTCCTAAGTACTTCCTAGGCAGTAATTAAGAGTGTCCCTAAAATCCCTGATGTGTGATGGCTTGTCTTTGCTTCCATTACCTTAAATAGTTCAGACATGAAACTGCTTTTTTTGTTTGGTGTTTGTTTTTCAAAGTAGCTCCTGTCTTTGTCACTGCTTAGTATGGCTGCAGAATGCTGGTTCTTTTGAGCTAATCTGCCAAGCTCTGTGAGGCTTTTTTCAAGGGAAAGTTTCCAGTACATTTGCAACATGTTTATTAAGGCCAGGGCTACCAGCTGCCATCTCTTTCCTTACCTCTTGTATATGGGCCCACCTAGGTCTGAGAGAGGCTGCCAGCTTCTGTTAGTTCCAGTGGTTTCCAGATCCTGGCTTGCCTTGGCCTGCAGTAGCTGGTGGCTCCTGGCCCTTCCCAGACAGCCTAGGGTCACTGCCTGGCCTGGTGTGCTCTTTATCTTCTGATCCATTACTGGGTTTCCAACTTTTCCACGGCCTGCTTTCAGTTCCTGGATCTCTCCTCCCTCTCCTATCTAATTTGAATAGGTAATTTTAAAATTTAATCTCAACTTTTTGAGTATGCCTGTGAGAAGCCATTGAGCAATACGCTCACTCAGCCGCCATCTTGCCTGGATGGCCTTTGAATTTTCATCTATGTTAAAGAGCTTTTCATTTAGTTACTGGCTGAAAAGAGAAGTGTAAACAAATCGTAGAATTTGAGAAAAATTATGACAGTGCAAATTCTTTGTAACAGAATCCATGGGCTAAGTCGAAAAAAATTCAGAGGAAAACGTCTAACACTAAATAGGTATATTAGTATATAAATTGAGGCAAAATAAACTTCCGTTCCAACGTTTAGAGAAAAACAAAGGAAACCGAAAGCCTAAAGGGTAAAATAGTAAAGATTAAAGTGGGACTAATGAGATTAGAGAACAGAAAAACAAAACCAATTAACCAAATCCTTGTTCTTTGAAAAAATAGACAAACCACTGGCAAATTTATAAATAAAGAAAAAGTAGATATATGTAAAAATGGATAAGAGAAACAACTACTTACATAGAGGATAGTTTTAAGATCCTGAGACGATGCTCTTCTTAGGTTTATGAAAATAAATTTAAAAACTTAACATAAAAATTATTTTTCCCTTTATGAGTTAGTCTTACCATGTAGTAATTCTGACCTTTTGAATAATTTAATGAGAATATAATTTACCAAATTTGACTATAACAGAGAGAGGCTGTTTAGACTAAATGCTATAGAAGAAATGCACAGTCATCCAGGAAATAGCTCACAAAAAAGCTCTAGGCCTAGCTGATTTTTTCAGGAAACCTCTTCTAAACTTAGAAACGACATGGTTCCAATGTTACATAAGTTCTTACAGACTATACAGTATAAAAGAAATCTGGGTTGTATATATGTAGTTTATTGGCAGAGTGCTTGCCAGCATGGGTGAGGGCCTGTGTTTAAGCACAGTGCCAGGTGAGATAGGTGATGAGGAGAATGAGAGGAGGAAAGGGAGTTTAATGGTAGCATAAAAATGAAATTCTGAAACCAACATCATCATGAATACTAATTAAATCTTTAATGAAATATGAAAAAACTTAAAACATTGAAGTAGTATACCTTCATCTTGCGGTTGTACTAAGAATTTGAGAATGACTCAGTATTGAGAAATCTTTTAATAAACTTAATCAAATTAGTAGTCCCAATGGGGTTGTCTTTATGGCCAGTTGCAAAATTCATGACTGATTCCTGGTAACACAATTCAAGAGAATTGGAATGGTTGAGTCTTTTCCTAACACAATAAAATACATTGACTTCAATCATGCCAGCATCTTACCTAAGGGAAAATACTGGAAACATGATTACTAGGGTAAGGAGTAAGTTAAAGGTGTATGGTCCATCTCCACTACTGTCTAACATGCTGGAGGCAGATGTTGGTGGCACAGTCCTGTAATCTTGACATTGGGAGATTTAGGCAGAAGGACTGAGAGTTGTAGGCCAGTTTGGACTAATTATTGAGACCTTGCCTAAGGAACAGCAAGAAGCAAGCAGGCAGAAATTTTAAGTTTTTTTTTAAAAAAATAATACTTCATTAAAGATTTAATTAGTATTCATGATGATATTGGTTTGCCAACAAGTCAGCCAGCCAGCCAGCCAACCAACCAACCAACTCACCTACCTTTTTATGCTGGAAATTAAAAGCTGTGATGAATCAAAACAGACTTACGACCTTGAAAAATAACAGTAAAACTGCAGATGACATGATTTTGTTCCTGAAAATTTATGAAGAATCAGGTAAACATAACTCAATATAAGAGTTCAGCAAAGTAGCAGGACACATATTTAGCATGAAAAAAGATTGCATTTGTATGATGTAGTAGTTAAAAACCTTATAAACAAAGTGAGATTGAAAAATAAAAACTTAGATATAAACTTACCAAATATTGAAAATCCATATGGAAGAAATTATAGAAATACTTACAACAGACACACTTGAACAAATTGATAGACCTGGTTAGTTCTCATTTCTGATCAAAATATTTTTTAAAACCAGGTATTTAATGAATTTTATTTTATTTTATAACATCTTACTATATTTTAACCATGAGATTACTGTATAAAGCAGCAACTTTTGACTCTTTGTTCTAGTAGTTTGTTTGATGATGATGATTGAACCCAAAAGCTCTCGACCACTGAGCTACATACGTATCCAATCCTTCTACTTTTTTATTTTGAGACAGGTTCTCATTAAGTTACCCAGGTAGGACTTGCACTTGGTGAACATCCTGCTTTACCCACTCAGTACTGGGATTATATGTGTGTCTGCTACACCTGGCTAGTTTTCTAATTTTTATAATACATGAAACAGTTTAGGTGATACTGGGGAATCCACAAGGCCTGTGTTTGTTATGCAAGTGCTTTAACTGCTGAGCTGTGTCCTAGCCTCTAGCTTCCTGATTTTTGTAAGAATAATTCTGCTCTTATTTTACAAGCATACTTTTTGCTCCATCAAATGTAGTTATGGTAAATATTGTAACTATCAGCGGTACACTTATTTTTATAACTTTTATAATTTTAGAAATATATTTAAACCAGTTATATGGGAAATTGAGATTTTCACAACACAAATATCTTACATGGTCTTCTCACATACATCTGACACAAACTGAAAGAATTACTTTTAGGTTATCAAATTTATGCTAGTACTGAGTAATAAGTATTGTTTCTTGATAATGTATCGTTGCAAATAGATGTAGCTTTGCATTTATTTGCTACCTAATTAGTTAAAATATACAACCTCACAACTTCTCCATATATTCTTTGTGTGAATCTACTAAAATTAAAAGAAATGTTCGGTGGCTATGTGTCATTTTGCACTAAGTGAGGCAACTATTGAAAAATGACTAGCAATGACAAAGAATTGCACTCATCACTTTGTATTTTTTTCTGAAAATATTTCAGTGGAGTATGTTGCTTTTTGAAGTGTCTTTTAATCTTTTGTTTTAATCTTGTATACAAAATAGTCATTACATATAATACTTGAGGTTTATCATCATTTTTGTTCTTAGCACAGTACTTTCAATACTTTTCTGGATTCCACAGTTGAACTTGCTCTCTCTTTTATTTTCTCATTTTTTCTGTAAACAATCCATAATCAAAACATACCATGTTTAAATTGTTGTGAACGAGAAAGTGTCTTCTTTAACACGCTGCATGAATGTTTTGTAACCAAAACATGGTTGAGACTCTGGAGTGAGGGTACTGTGAATTGAAATCAGGGCCTTGCACTGAGGTATGTTGCCAGATCCTTTTTAACATTTTTTGAAATTTTAGATAATGTTAAGTTGGCAAGGGTCTCAGACTTGAGATCCTCCTGCTTCAGCCGGCAGAGGAGGTGAGGTTATGGTCATGCAGCACTCTGCTTAACTATAATAGTTGACACAGCAAACAAGTAATAATTATTCCAAACCTATTAACAACCGAAGTGTTATTATCTACAGTGTTATGTTAATATAAAGTTCCTCCTTTTGTGGAAAACAAATGTCAGACATTAAAAGATAAATTGAAGCTGGGCATAATGGTACATTTCTGTACTCCCAGCCCTCCGAGGGGCTGACGCAAGAGGATCATAAACTGAGCCTAGGCTGGGCAATTTAGTGACACAGTGAGACCCTATCTTAAAAAGAAGAGCTGGGGATCTTGCTTAGTGTGCAGAACAAAAAAGAACATAAATAAAGTTAGAAGGAGTGAAAAGGTAAAAAGGACCAGGGTGCTGACTTTGCAGTCATGTGCCTGTTGTCCCCCTAACCTGGAGGCTTAGGCAGGAGGGTCATGTGTACCCAGAAGTTTGAGACCATCTTGGCAATATAATGAGACCCTATCTTAAAATAGAAAAAGATGACAAAAATTTAAATAAGCGAAATATTGAACAATCTGTTCTTACCTACTATGTGGATGGATCGCAGCACCTGCACTAATATTTACTTAATGCCCTGCCTGGAGCAGAGCTTTCTTACCTCCTGGCATTCATAAATCTGAATCGAATAAATAAAAGCCTGGGGAATAAATGAAAGAAAAATAAGTTGAATATCACGTACCTTTAAGTTAATTGATTAGAATTGCCACCAACAAATTAATGCTGATATTTGTATAATGAAAGGAATTAATTGAACAAACTTACTTTTTGCGATTATATTTTCAAGGTCAGGACCACTGCTCTTCATTTATCAAAAACACCTTTTTCCTTTATGAGCCTTTATGAACATGTATCATTTTTCTAGACATTTATTAACCACTAAATGTCACATGCTAGAAATGCAAAGGTAAATGATAATGTCTTCTTTCAAGGATCTCATAATCTGGTGGGTATTAAGTGATCAGCTACAGCAGCGATGTGGAATCATGGTCGAGCTAGTCCCTAACGGAGAAGCAGCCTCCCCGGGGAGGTGGGCCTCAGCCTAGTTGAAGGGAAAGCCAGATTTCATGGAGTGGAGGTGGCGGAAGAAGGATTCTGCCCGGGTAGGATGTGAAAAGACAGCAGAGCCTGCACATGGGATATTTATTGGGTTTGTTTCAGTGGAGCATTTTATAAATAGTTATTGCATATCCAGAGGTGACAGAAAGGCAACATGGAGGGCCGTGCTGAATAGATGAGAGGGCTTTTAAGTAGGCAGTATGGGCACATTCTCTGCTTTGAAAGGGTACTTACTGTCATCCTGATAATGTATTTAAAAAATTTCATAAGAACTGGTTATTATGATACTGTATTTAATACAAAAAGGAATTTGGAATGCTGTTTATCTTTTAAGACCTTCATGAATATTATCCATCCTGTATATTTATATATACCCTCATTAGGTAGATATATTATTGACAAAAGTTGGTCTTGGAATTTTAAACATTTAAATGTTTTTGGAGGCATACTTTTTCCATATAATTGTGCTCATTTCCAAGTAGTGAATTGTTTTTTTTTTCTGAGTTACAACATTTAATTAGCAATGCAAGACTTGTCTAGATGAGCACTGTTTTAATCTGCCTTGATCACTGGGAGAGACGGTGAAATCTTGGATACTGAAATGGAAAGATATGGAGTAGAGCCCTTGTGTGGCCCATGATATAAGGAAGAAAGAGGGTATTTTATATTATATTATATTATATTTTTTTATTTTTGAGACAGAGTCTCACTTTGTAGTCCATGCTGGCTGTGACCTCACTATGTTACACAGGCTGGCCACGAACCCACAACAATCCTCCTGCCTCAGCCTTCTGAGTGCTGGAATAATGGGTGTGTACCATCACTCCTGGATTATGTGATGCTGCAGAAATGAACTCAGATACTCAGGGCTTGCTAGGCAAGTGCTTTGACCACTAAACTATTCCTCCAGCCCCAAGACTTACTGTTTTAAACTGTTGATATTTTGAAGTTCCTTCCTCATTTAAAATTTTACCTGAGTCCTACCTAACCTGTCTTCACTGATGTGACCTTTTTTCCTTCTTTTGAAACATGGTCTCACTTTGTAGTCCAGGCTGGTTCTCAACTCAATATTTAGCCCAGGCTGTCCTTGAACTCTTGACAATCTTCCTGCCTTGGCCTCCTGAGTGCTGGGATTACAGACATGTACCACTACATCCAGCTTATATGGTGCTGAGGAATCGAACCCAGGGCATTGTGCTTCCTAGGCAAGTGCTTTAACTGTTGAGATATGCTCCCATCCTGAAACTTGTATTTTAAAAAAATTTTCACTTGTAAATGAAATTATTTTAGGAAGAGGCATTGTGGACATATAAAGCCTAATTTAAATTTTTACCTGTTAATGTAAGGAAATTGAGATCACCCATAATTCAGGTACACAGTAATGTAAAAGTGGTTCAAAATAAGTATAAAGTATTAAGTATGTTACTGCAACAAAGTTATTTTGAAAGAGATTAAAACTCCCTTATCTGTTGTTTGTCACTACAAATACAAGAAGTCTGGTTTTAACCCCATTATAAAACTGGGTAAAAATTGAAGACAGCTCTAATAGGTCATATAAGGGATCAATGTGGTTTGTTTGTTCACTGATTTTTGTAGTTCCAAACTATGTCTGTATTTTAAAATGAGTAATGTAGGTAAGCTGGGTGTGGTGGTGCACACCTGTGATCCCAGTATTTGGGCGGCTGAGGTAAGGGGATTACCCCAAGTTCGAGGCCAGTCTTGGCTCTGCCTGGACTGCAGAGCGAGATCCTGTCTCAAAAATAAATAAAATAAAATGAGGAATGTAGTGTTACTAGTGTTTATTTGAAAAATATGAGTTACTAAATCAATCTATAACTTACATCAATTCAGTGCCACATTTTTGAAATTTAATTTAGAATAATCATCTGTATAGATACCAAAATCTTCCTCCAAAGATATTTGTATAGTGGTTTGATTGGTATCATACCTAATTACAAAAAATATCTAAAAATTATACAAATATATGATCCACTGTATGCTTAAGGTTATTATCATTTACTGATAGTAAATTAGATTTCCACAGCAAATGATTTCTGTTTAGGCAATAAAATTAAACTATAAAAAATGCAGTGTAACTTGTACTGTAAATAAACTATTAACAATGAGTATCACCGTTAGAGCTTATAGAATATGAATTATTCACTGCAAACTTATTATCTCTGTGTCATTAGCATGGAAGATAATGAACCTAATTACCATGGCTTAAAGCTCAAGGGAGTTGGCAGTTTATATGTGGAACTTTCTGGGCTGCAGTTACCACCCACATGGGTACTGAGAGACCTGCAGACATTACGTCTATGTGGAGATGTTCTTCCTTGCTTCTTTTTCGATACTGTATTTTGGATTAGAGTTAAGGAATTGTCGCTCAGTTGAGTACCTTTTTAAAGGGGGCACAAGAAATTTAAACATTTAAATTTGTGTTTTTTGTTGAACTCTAGCATTATTGGTATGCATTTATTCACATAAGTTAGCATCATCTGTTATAGTCAATTACCATAAATGGTGTAATTACTTGAAAAATGTAGGTTGAAAGGTTAATTATCAATTTTCTGCTCTAAAAGGATTTGGACTAAAATGAGTTACTTTCAGAGAACTTGGGATTAGCATATAGCCCTTTTCTAGTCTTTAATATTGTGTCTCATCTTAATTTGAGGTTTTGATGAACTTCTTGTTTCTATTTTCTCATATGGTATCAATTATCTCTAAGGCATTCTAATTAAAGTTGATAAATCTACAACTTCTTCAATTATACAGTAATCAATTATACACTAATTTAATTCTACTTAGCAGGATACAGTACATCATTAATTGGTTTCAGACTTAATACAACAGCTTTAGAAGTAATCAAAATTTGGAGCACATTATTAGTTGGGAAAAATTAAGGCTTGTGATGTCTAGTAATTCACAGTGTAAACTAAAAGGTTTGTCACTTTCAAAAAATGAGCTGCACCTGCTGTTTATTATGGGTGCTATGTGCTAATGGGATTATATGGTATCTTTAGAAATTAATGATATAGTGTAGGTTTTAGTCTGTCTTTTCTGTTACATTTTGTCATTTTCTCATTTTACTAGAAGACTTTTATAGCACAGTTTTTTAACATATATATGAAGACATACTTTGTTGAAGTATTTTATTAAAATGTGTGTAATTTACAGTGGTTTCATAAGTTTTAAAAACAGTTATAAACTTTATTACTTAATGGTTTGTCATACTGTACTCAGACTGTTAGTGTGTTTTGAAAATATAATCATGCACAAAGGTATTATTTTATTTCAGAATTATGGGAGGAAATTAGATGATGCTATGTAATTAGCTTTAGAATTTTTAATGAAGTGATCTTTGTTACGTTTTTTCTTTTTGAAGTAGTGACTTACATTGCCACAGAATTATTAGGAAATAGTTACAACTCAGTAAAATCATTTTTCTTAATTATCTGCTTCCTGAATTAAATGATTTAGATCAAATTTCATTACTCATTATTTGCATATACATTTAAATTATTAGGAATACTCTTGCCCTGCCTAGCTTTGTTACCAATAAACTAGTGTTTCCTTGCCTTGTCTTGCCTCCTCTTTGCTTTTCTTGCTTTTTCTTTTCTTTTCTCTTTTATTTTGTATCCAACCAAAGGCCTTCTTACTGAGCTTCACCCCCACCCCTCTTTTATTTTTGATTTTGATACATGGTTTAAGTAGGGCTAACTTGCCTAAGCTGGAATTGAATTTGTGATTGTATTGCCTCAGCCTCTCCGAGTGCTGGCATTATAAATCTGCACCACTAATTCAGATTGCATTACGATTTACTCCCCCATTTAATGAAGTTACATAATTTGGTTAAATTTTTAAGTATTCTGTAATTGATAGTTAAATTTTAATGACCGTAAGAATCTTGATGAGTTGATGTGCATTACATTCATTTGCTTCAGTCAATTTCAAGGACCCCCCTTTTGTTATTTATTTACTTACATTCTCATGAGCTGGCTTTCATATTTTTCCCCTTGGTGTTTTAACAGGTCTCTGAGGCATCTCTCAGTTTCTTTTCAACTCCTGTCAATACAAAATCTCAGAAATATTCCCTGCTGGGGACATCTCCCCTTTACTTCTCGATTCTCCTTTAATTAGAATTTGCTTGTTTGTTGTTATTGTTGCGGTCATTTTTTTTTTGTTTTTACTCTGTTATTCTGATCTTGAGACTTATATTTGTTGGGTTTTTTTTGTTGGAAAATTTGATATTTGTTTGATTTCTTCTTATTAGCTTATTGTCTTGTTCCATCTTTGACCCCTTAACACTCATGTCCACCTTTTTATCTAAAATGCCTTTAATTCTCTCTAAGAGTTGTCAGAATCTTAACAGTTCTAGCAGTGCTGAAGGATAAAGGCCAATGTCTGCTCTGTGAGCTCCTGTGAAATTCAAAGAAAAGTTAAACACTTCAAACATACAACGGCACAGGGTAAACATTCCCATTCCAAATTGAATCTAAGCATTCAGGAGGCTGAGGAAGGAGGATTGCCGTTTGCCACTAGTCCAAGCCAACACAAGCCTTGGCTACATAGTGAGTTCAGGACTAATCTAGGCTACAGAGTGAGACCTTGCCTCAAGCAAGCAAGCAATCAAGCAAGCAAGCGAGCGAAGGAAGGAAGGAATTCGGCCAAAGTAGAACTGACAAAAGCAGGGTCAATGTTAAATCCTGTAGTTTTATGTCCATCACCTAGGGTGAACTGTGGCAAGTTGTAAGTTCCAAAGGTGTTGGTTGGCCCTGTCTCTATTTTCGTTGTCTCTAGTTGCAACTTCCATGCATTCTCTTTAAGCTTAACTCCACAGTTATAGCTTGTGGCCTTCGTATGCAGATGATTCATGTTTCTGGCATCTCAAATTTCTGGAGTTTTCACTACAACTTTGGCTTCCCTTTCCCAGCTTCATGCACTGCTCTTTAAGGGACACACTACCTGGCCTCCAAGACTTTCTTCTGAAATCTAGGTGGAGGCCCGCATAACCCCACAACTCTTCATCTGTTGCGTGGAAACCAACACCATGTGGATAATGCCAAAGTCTGCCACTGGCTTGACCAGTAGCTAGCTACGTTGGACCATAGTTGCAGCAGCTAACAGGTACTTGGATGGCTAAACCCCAAGTGGCTGAACTCCGGCAAACAGTTGTTGTTTTAGGATGTCCTGGGGTACTCTTCTCAGAGCAATCTTTTGCCTGTCCACCCTTGAATCGGTAAAGGATGGGGTTTTGCTAATTCTCTCAAGGCTTCTTTTTTATGTCCCGATTCCAAGTACTTGCCCTCTTTTTAATGCTAATCTATTAAAAAGCCGTACTCTCCTTTGCCCCAGTTTTACAGTCTCTTTTATTTTGCCAAAACTGCAAACATTTTTTTTTTTACATCCTTTTACTTGTTTCTTTCTTCCTCTACTTTTTAGCATAAAGCTGGCTCAAAGCAGCAGATAAAACCCATTGTCACAGCCTCAACATTAGGCTGCCTTGGAATTTTTTCTGTCAGGTTAAGTGGCCCACTGCCCTTACCTCAGTTTTCAGGCAAAACCTCAGGGTTGGGCAAAGTGCCTGCATACTTTGTGCCAGAGTGTAGCATGCGTAGTTTGTAGACTCATTGCTGATAAAATCCTTACTTGTGAAATGCTTTTTGCCTGCCCTTTGGAATTGCACTTCTGTCAGCATTCTGGTCTTCTAGACTCTGAACGGAGTCTCCCATCAAGCTTTGCTCCCAGCATTCTAAGGCTTCTCTTGCCAGTGTCTTCAGTCTTTTCCAGATTCCTCCACAGATCATTTCCAAAGTCTTCAAAATCACATTGACGATAAAGTCATAGCAACAACCCCACTTCTGTTGTAGCAATCTTTGTCTTAATTACTTGTCAGTTGCTGGAGCTTAATACCCAACATTCACAACTTAGGAGCAGAAAGTCCATTCACCATTCCTGGGTAGCTTGCAGTGGTTGAAGCACTTATTGGAAGCTTAGCTGGAGGGAAACTGTGGCATGGCAAATAAGCCAAGAGTGAGGAAGGGCGGATGTACTGTATGTCTACCCTTTTTGGACTAAGTCTAAGTGTTTTAGGTCAAGCTCCTGTGATCCACCTCTTCTGTGGAGGCCCCATGTCCTAACCACACATGAAATCCATAATATCTAAACACATGAGGCTTTTGTGGGTCATTTGAAATGTAGAACTTAGCAGTTACCATGTTGTTCATTGGATCCCTTAAACTTACTCCTCTATGTAGCTGAAATTTTGTATTGTTTTTCCAGTGTCCAGTGTCCTTGCCAATATTGGCTGCTGTAGCCCTTCAGACCCATTTTTCTAGTCTTTTCTGTGAGATTATCTTTTTTAGATCCTGAATGTGAGGTCATACACTGTATCTTTTTTGATATCTTTCTATGCTTGGCTTATTTCACTTACCCTCCAGATTTATTCATGTTACCATAAATGACAGCATTTTCTTATTTTTGCTTTTGACTAGGTAGTATTCCATTATATGTGGGCACCACATTTTTTTTATCCATTCCATTGATGGCCCCATAGGTAGATCGCATATCTTGGCTATTGGAATAGTGCAGAGAACACGAGAATACCAATGTTTGGTATGCATACTGATTTCATTTCTTGCTTTCATGGATCTTAATAGCCTTAGGGGTTAATAGAAGTCTAATTAATGAAAGATGTGTTTATGCTTCTGAAAAATAGATGGACTAAGAAAACAGTTGAATTTGAAGAAGGCTTTTAAAAAATGGAATAGGATGATAACTTGTTTTTGTTTTTATGATTTGATTTTAAAAACAAGGCAAAAATACTGCCTTATGTGGCAATGGCAGAAAAATACCAAATACATAATATAATCCTATGAGATTTTCAGTTTTTACGAAACACATTTAATAAGAAGTTTGGCAAAGTAAATCTTTTCTTCTTTCCTTATTTGTACTGGCGGTGGAGCCAGGGCCTCTATATTTGACTGTATCCCCAGACCATTGTTTATTTTTAATTTTGAGACAAGGGGTCTTACTGAGTTGCACAGGCTGGGCTTGAATTTGTGATCGTTTCTGCACAGTATCTCAGAGTGCTGGGACCACAGGTCTTTGCCACCTGGCCCTGCTTAAATGTTATTTAAATCATGTTATAGTTGACCTTATGGCTAGATGGCTTGGTTTAGAAATTCATGAATCATCCCAAGGTTAGCAATGAGGCATCTTCTTGTCTCTTTTATTTTCTCTCACTTAAGTACTTAATTTCCACAAATCCTGGGCAGAGAAATCAAGTAAGACATCAAAAAGTCAAAAGAAAATGAGAAATCTTGCAGTGTTTTTAAACTTCTTTGTGTTTGTAAGACAAGTTATGCTTCATTGTGAATATACAGTTAGGTATTTAAGACCTTTACAAATTGGAGTTCTTTTTACTTGGTGATGGTTTTAGTAAACTGTGTGAGATGAGAGAAACCTGAGGTCGCCAGGGCGATGAAACTTGACAGTGGCTGTGCTCTGTCTGCAGTAGTTTCAGTTTCAGGTTTTGTTTTGTTAGCTCTGGGTATTTTTTCTTTTTTTTCCAATTTATTGATACAAGTAAGTGCAAAATTTAGTTTACATCGATCTTGAGCATTTTGTGCACATACATATCTTCCCCTCTCTCCTTTGGACCCTCCCATTACCCATACTTCCCACCCTCCATCCCATTATTTTCCACTTTAGGTTCTGTGAGATAATTGTGATCTGGGTTTCTCATATCAAAGAAACCATTTGATATTTCATGCTTCTGGCTCACTTCACTAAGCATGATGGTCTCAAGTTTCCTCCATTTGTCTACAAAAGCCTCCAACCTGTCTTGACTTTATAGATGCGTAGTATTCCATTGTGTATTAATATCACAATTTTGTGTATCCATTGGTCTCTTGATGAGTATTTTGGTATCTTCCACATTTTAGCTATTGTTAGTTGTGCTGCTATGAACATGGGTATACATGTATCCCTGTTATGTATTTTGTCATATTTACAGTTCAGACTTGCTGTGTTGTCCAGCCTGACCTTGAATTCCTGCACCTGAAAGATACTTCTGCTTGAGTTTCCCTGGTGACTTGGACTGTAGGCATTGCCACAGACTTAGCTTTTGTGTTTTTACTGATGACTTTTTTTTTTTTTTGAGACAGGGTCTCACTCTGTGGTCCAGGCTGGTCCTGAACTCGCTTCACTTCGGAGCCCAGGCTGGCCTTGGACTCACGGCAATCGTCCTGTCTCAGCCTCCCGAGTGCTGGGATTACAGGCGTGCGCCACCACGGGAATCAAACTAGGGTACTCAGCGCTTGCTAGGCAGGCGCTTTAACTGCTGAGCCACTCCTCCAGCCCACTAATGACATTTTTAAACATGTAGAAAAATATAAGACTGCAAAAACAAACGTCCAATATCTCAGTACTGTTACATATGTGAAATTTTTGGATGTGTAGAATCTTCCATCCAAATAAAAAAGAGGAAGTGAAACATTACAGGGGTTGTGGGGCCCCTCTGCATACCTTTCTGCAGTCCTGTCTCCATCTTATCACAGAGGTTGTAGGTATTCTAGTGTTTATAGCTAAAATACTTTTCTTCATGCCTAAACTATAGATGTATCCATAAACAATATGAGGGTTTGATTAGTAGGTTTTAAAACCTGTTATTGCTCTCTTACTGCTTTGCTTTTTTTCCAGGCTCTTTTTTGGTAAGATTTTCTGGGTTAATAAAACCTTTTTATCTGTAATCTTTTCCTGTACATTATTGTATGAATATATGATAGTTTAATTTCTCATTGAGAAGGTACAGATTTTTTTTCAGCTTTAACAACACTGCTGTATTCATATGTTCATGCATATGAGAGATTCTCTTGGGCTGTACTACACTAGTCACTAGCTATATATGGGCGTATTTCAGTAAATTAAAATTAAAGTACTTCATTTCCTTAGGCACATGAACAACATTTTAGATGCTCAATAGCCACGTGTAACTGGTGGCACTTAAGGTAAAAGGCCCTGCAGGACAGTGCTGCCTGAAACCTATACCGGTGTGTTAAATTGCTAGGTCACGTGGATGTGTATCTTGCTTCGTTAGGTATTGCTGAGTTGTTCTTTCTGTCAGTGTCTGACCTGCTGTTTGTAGTATCTTGCTAAGAATCTCAATCTACAGTTATCTATTTTGATAGGTATGAAATATAATCTCATTGCAGTTTCCACTGTATTTATACCTGTTTATTTTATTTCTACATATACATACATATCTCAACTGGCTTATTTTCAGAAGAATTTTGGAAACAGTAGTGTCTGTTTTTTTTTTCCCCCCCCTTTTTTCTTTTTAATACTGGGAATCAGACCCAGGGTTTTTTTTTTTTTTTTTTGCATGCTTGGCAAATGCTTACCACAGAACTCTACTCAACCCTAATTTTCTCTTTAAAATGTTAGTTAGGTTGATTTTTTTTTTAATTATCTGTTTGCCTTTTAGGGTTCCTTTTAGGGTTTTGTGGCTGTCTTATTTTCTTTGCTCATTTTTTTATTCTGTAGAAGTTGTTTGGCTTGTTTAGGGGTGGTCCTGGGGATTGAACACAAGGGTCTCTTCTCACTGAGCTACTTTCCCACCCTGCTTATTTATTTTTTAAATTTTGAGACAGAGTGTTACTAAGTTGTCAGATTGCCTGGTTGGACTTGAACTTGAATCCTCCTGCCTCAGACTCCTAGATTGCTGAGATTACATGTGTATGCTACCAGGTTTTGCTTGTAAAAATATTTAAATTACTGATTTGTGGTTATTTGTGTATTTTTATAATAGTTCTTTGATACTTCTTATTGAATATATTTATGTCCTGTGTTTGACTTGTCTTTAACTCTGTCAGACCTGTTACTTCACACATGTTTTAGAATTCATTGTATTCAGTTTTTCTTTTATGTTTTATGCACTTGTTATGCCTTAAAAATTTCCTTCAGCCCCAAAGTTAAGGAGTTTCTTATATGTGCTCTACACAGTAATTCTTCATGTTGTTGGTTATAATTTTTGTGAATTATATGAGGTAGAATTTCAGGCTTTTTTGGCATATGAGAAACCAATTATTCCAGCATAATTTTCTGAGTAGCTGGATGTTCTGTCATGTTTTCTGTATGTGTAAAGGTCAGATTATGGGTTCTGATTCTGATCCATTTGTCTCTTTATCCTAAAACCATAATGGCATTTAAGAAGAACAGTGGTGGTTAGTTCTGAATCTTCTCTCTCCAATTGACTTAACTGATGATAAACAGAAGATTGTAACTTACAATATAAAATATTAGAAAGCCCAACATTAGTATACTCAGAAGTGCATATTATTTCTGTAATTGTATTTGAGAAAGGCTTAAAGGCTTAGCTTAATTATTACCAAAGGGTGAACAAAACTAAAAACATGTGAAGATCAGGACTTTTGAACACTTTGAAGTGGTAGATTGAGCCTAATTTTTAAAATAGAATTTTCACTTTTAATTTCATTTGTTCTGGGACATAAATGATTCATTTACACCAGTTTTATAAATTAGATTTGTGGTTTGGCCATAGTATGAAAAGAAGAATTTTTTAGAAAGCAGCACAAGCGTATGAATAGTAATTAAGTAAATGGATTCTGGAGTCGTGCTGCCTATCCAGTGGTCTGTGGTGTAGAAAATATATGATAGGTATACTTAGTTTCACAAAGTGTTTGTGACGATAGTTCAGGTGAGCACAAGTAACCTGGCAAAGGTCAAGGGTAGATTAAATAGTTATTGCTATGTAACTGTCCAGTTGTTGAGAGAGCGATGAGAGGAGACTTAGGATGATGTATCTGTATAAGTGAATTAGAAGGAGATAGCTTTTGGAATGATTTTTTAGGACAGACCACAGTGGGAGAAGACTAGCCTTGCCTCCTTCAGCAACGAAAAGTCAGTAGTGACCAGTACAGAACACTAGGTGGTGCCATTAGTTCAGGCTGCTGATTAAAATTCTCAGGCTGCATCAGAAATGCTTTTGTATTAAATTTATGAAGTGTCTTATTTAGTATATTTCAGATGAATGGCATAGTTCTTGATATTTTCTCCTTCGATGAGCCTTTTGAAAAATTATCACTGAGATTTATGTTTTAAAGCTATTTGTACACTAGAGTATACTGGCAATGTAAATTCATTCTTTTTCAAATTTAAATTAAACATAATATGCAAAAATATGTTGACTTAGAACTCACATTAAAACCAGGTAACTGAAGTTTTCATATTGAAATAACTCTGACAGAATGAACTTAGTGTTTTGATAAGCTCTAGTGACCTTATCTTAGGCCAGTATAGATCAATTTGACTTTTTGAAACTGGAAAAAGCTACTTGATTCCTATTACTTTTATTTAAGATTCCGTATCCCTTCATTATGAAATGGATTTTTAAATTTCTAGAGTTGATTTAGATCATTAAAATTTT
Source organism: Ctenodactylus gundi (assembly GCA_004027205.1). Lineage (NCBI taxonomy): Eukaryota > Metazoa > Chordata > Mammalia > Rodentia > Ctenodactylidae > Ctenodactylus > Ctenodactylus gundi. Next base: position 25,334 of record PVKB01004266.1, on the reverse strand, counting down.
ATTGATGAATGCATTATGCAAATGGTAGAAACCCCAGCTCAAACTGGCTTAAGCAAATGGAAGTTTACTTGGTCATGTAATTAAAAATACAATCTAAGTGTAACTAAATTTAGGTAAAGCCAGTGGTTCAAATAATATGATTTGTGCCCTCTTCAGCTGTGAACTCAGTTTTCCTTAGGATTGGTCCCATTTGTAAATAGAGCGACTGCCATTAGCTAATAGGCTTCTACCAACCTCTCTCTCTCTCCCTCTCTCCCTCTCGCCCACCCTCCCTCTCCCTCTCTCTCTCTCTCTCTCTCTCTCTCTCTCTGTGTGTGTGTGTGTGTGTGTGTGTGTGTGTGTGTGTCCTAGTGATTCCTAAACAATATGTTACTATGTCTCATTAGTTCACTCTGGTTTATTTGGCTTGTCCATACTTTGTCTCACCCCTGGAGGTAGAGTTAGCATGGCTGGACTCTGGAGAAAGAGTGTTGGAATGATAGATTTCTAAAAGTAAATTTGGATCATCTTTTGGGAATAAAGAATGATTGGAAGCACTTCTATACAGAAATTTTCATTCCTTCAGTTTTATTTCACTGTAATTTGTTTTTACCTTGGTATCTCTGCCACTAATTGGTTATGTGACTCCTCCAGGAGTCCATTTACTCATTGGCAAAGTTGAGGGTGTGACACCTGTTGGTATATGATGATGAGTGAGATAAAAGAAATAAAGGACCTGCCCGACTGCTAGCATATTTGTAGTCCACACACGTTAGTGCCTTTGTAACATGGACACCAGTCACTTTTGAATTATATAGCCTTCCCAAATGTGTCTTAAATTAATCTCTAATCTGTGAATGTCATAAATATAAAATTATCTACATTTAAAATTATTTAAAATTGTTAATTTGCCAATTACTATTTTCACTTCTTCAAATAAGTTGGTAGGTGCTGCTCTATTCATGGCTACCTATGTTTTTATACTTGTATTAAATGTATAGATTTTGCTTCTGAATTTATAATTGATGTATGAGGAAATTATCCCTAAAGACTGGCAATAAATATAGTGAAATTATGATAAGTGATGTTTTTGTTTGGGGAACTGCTTCATGTGTTTGAGGAATCTAAGGCAGTTTGCAGCAAGAGAAAAAGATGAATGGTGAAGTGTGGTTTAAACTTGTTTTTTAATTAAAATTCTTCATTGCTGTGTGTAGTATTCAGAAACGTATTTTAATCGTAGCATTAATTTTTCAGTTACCATTTGTCTTCATTAGAAAATATTGCTTGTATTTATCATAATACTTTACCTCCACTAACAGTAAGGTTTTTTATAATCCATTTAAGTTAACTGGTGTGTAGTCAAGAAAGAAATCTCTGTAATGGCTTATAAACTGCTTAGACATTATAGATTCAGGAATCCATGTTTCTAATAACTACAACTCAAACACTAATCCATGATAGAACTAATTATTTACTATTGTTCGACTTATGACATTTAAATTCAGTTAGCTGTAAGCTATGTTTTACGAGCATTTTCATTCAGAATTGAGAAATACTGATATAAAATACAAATTCTTTTTTCCAAGTTTTACTGTATAATGTTTTATAGATTCAAATAAAACCAAAAGAGATGAAAAGATAGGATAAACTGATGGGGCTGGTCACTTTTCTTGGTTATTGTGTTTCATATTCAATAATACGTTTGCTTTGTTTGTGTTCTAGTTATAATTTATTTTTAAGAATGTTATGTTCTGCAAAAGAACAAGCAGTGTGGTACTAATAAAGTATCAATCTGATGATAATTAAAAGGTAAAAGTTTAAAACAAAAGGTGAAAAAATTGATTTATTTAATAATAGGAACTGTTTTGAAGGACCAAACAAATGATTAAATGTGATAGTGTGCCTATGCTTAAGTGAGGTATTTCGTAGTGTGTTTATATGTAATGATACTTATCATAAGTTAAAATACAGACAACAAAAAATCAATGTAAAAATAGCTATAATAAATCCACTATATTTTAATATAAGCATATTTTTGTGAAAATAACCTTTCCAAGACAAAAGGATAGTGTTGTCTTTTCATTTTGCAAATCTCTTACTGCCTTACTTAATGGAAGACAGCTGGATTCTTACCCACTTCCTTACTAAGTCTGTTGCTTTTGTGTATTGTGTCTCTTACCGGAGATTTAGCCTTCACACTGAGCTATATAACTGCCTATTTTTATTTTTAATTTTGAGACAGGACCAACTTGCCCAGTGATTCTCCTGCCTCAGCCTGGCAGAATTCTGGGATTACAGGTTTGTATCATGGAGTTTCACTGAAGTTTTTTATTCTTCTGGTTTGGTTTAATGAAATATGGTCTCACAGAGATAAATAACACAAGTATCGCTAGTAAGAGCAAACACAGTCAATGTACGGAGAACAAATGAGTCAATCTGTAAAACAGTCACTAGTACTAGTCTAGATCTATTTCCTTAAATTTTTCTAAAAGAAAATCCAAACCTCCTTAAAAACCAAGTACACAAAGTTATCCATTTCATTGGCTACCATAGCATGTCATTATATGTTGTTTAGATTCTGAACCTTCACAGTAAAGTTGTTAAAGAAATTGCAAACAGGAAATCATTTTAACGTTGTGAATTCCCCAAAAGGGTTTTGTGGAGCCTTGCAATCCAGTACCAAACCCTGAGAACATAATCAGTAAGAGACATTAGTGGAAATTTCTCTGAATTTGTAGGAGGGTTTGGGCATTAGTATCAGATGCCTTTTTTATCTCATGATAAAGACTGTAAGCTTGCGAACTTAAGGATTAACCAGAATGTAGATGCTGCTGATGAAAGCTGTCTTCGCAGATAGTTCTTAGGCATAGGGCCCATTAAATGTGTTAGGGCAGAAGTTGTGGATACCTTGGCTGCTAAAAGTTGTTTGTGACATTTGTACAGATACCATCTAGAAGAGAAGCATTATCTCTCATGACTAATTTTAATGTAGACAGAATTGCAATATTTTGGAGAAAATAAAGCTGGTGGAATATATAAACAGTAAGTTAGGACCGGAAAATAATGAAATCTCCATTGCGTCGGGATGTGTATGTGGACTGGTCACTTGATTAAGGAACAGATATAACCGAACCTACTTACAAATAGTGTATTGAGAATTTTTCGTAGTGTAAAATATTTATTTCACTGTCAGGCTGTGGAGGTTGTGATACCTCCAGATTGGCAGTTGTTAAAGTGAGGCTTGGAGACAGAACAGACCTCTGTTAGTGTTTTGGCAGTAATTAAGTGTCAATTCTAAGTGGAAATTTTAACTCTAACACTATTGATTAAGCACTCAAGCCATTTGTGTTTTCGTGCTTAGGGATTCAAAGTCTATCTGTTCTACATTTTTACTTGGTTATAGTTAGGCAGTCTTTCTTTTAAACATATGCTTGTTTGTCTTTCTAATTGCATTTGTCAAAATTACAATGATTTGGTATGACAAAGCCACCTTACATTTTTATGTTAACTTAAACTTCCTGTTGATAGTCAAGCAAATAAGAACTTCTTTTTGCCTAGTTACCAAAGGCGCCGCAAATCCATTGGTACTAAATTATTTGCAGGCACTTAACATGTAGGGAAACCTTAATTATTCTGCATATACTTATGTTATGATGTGTGGATGATTTGTTTACTTGTCTTTAATGTGACTGAGTCAAAATATATGTAGTTATTTGCATAAAGAGGAAGTGTTGCTAAATATCTTTTGCTTTATTGAATGCTACATATAATTTTTTTCTTTTAAAGTATATGAGAAATATTTCATTTCCGCTTCTTTCCATGAATATAAAAATGAAGATTTAATATTTTTATGATATAAAGGCATTGGAATAAAAGGGAAATAGCATTGGTTGCTGGCAATATCTGAAAGTGATGGCTTATCAACTCAGTCTCAATTATTTACAGGACTCTCTCCATAACTCACAAGTATAGGAAGAATAATTGATCTTGACTGTTGACATCCTGACCTCAAGAAAGAGCACCCTTGCTCTCGGTGTTTTGGTGATACTGTCATTGATGTTGTTGAATAGAAGCTTATTCCTCCGAGGAACTTCTGTGCTTGCTGTTTTCTGGTTTGGGGACATTCTTTCTTCCTTGTAGGTACAATGCACTTCTTTTCAGTTCTCTCAGACATCTGTCTCAGCTCTTAGAGCCCTATATGCTATAACTTTATTTTTCTGTTTATTGTTGTTTCCACTAATTAAGGTGTAAGCTCCTTGAAGGCTAGAGCTTTGTCTTGTTTCCTGTTGGATATAGCCTCTAGGAAGTGCTGGCCCAGGAGGGAACTTCGGTATTGAGAAAGGAAGGAAGGAACAAAGAAAGGAAGGTAGACTGACTACATTTACATTCTGCCTGATGAAATCATTATAAATGTGTTTTACTTTCTTATTTGAATTATAATCTAAAAATAATATAAATTATGAATTTTTGAAACCTCCAAGTTATAATATTTTACTGTTCCTTGTGATAGGTAAATTATTAGCCGTATGTTTTTATTTTCAGGTAGTTAGGTGCAAAGTTGTATACTTAGAGAATTTTGCTTGCCGTTTCTTACATCCCTGTGTTTAATATGGACCTTCACTTTTCCCAAGCTTTGCATTGGTGTATTAGAACCACTTCCGGCAGTCTTTGCCAGGCTGTTAATTGCTCTGGCTTTGATGTTGATCAGAATTAAAGGTTCTCAATGGACATGACATTCAATGGAACAGAGCCTCAAAGGGCTAGAGAGGTGACCATCACATCATAGTGGCTCAATAATAGCTGTTCACTTGACATGGACATTGATGATAAATGATGGCTTTACAGCTGGGCTGTCTGGTAGCAAGGGCCATGAAAGGATCTTAGAACAGTAAAAATTAGAGGTTAGCCCCTAACTGTCATAAGCAGGGAGAATATATTAGTTTTCTGTTGTGGCTATAACAAATTACCACAAATTTAGTAGCTTTAAAAACATACCTATGGTAGTCTTATGGTTTTATTAGTTAGAGAGTTTATCATAGTGTTTCTCATTCAGCAGCATCTGCGTTCTGGGTGATGGTGGTTCTCTGCTCTTCTCTATGTTTTTTCTTTCAGATGGGTTCTCACTATCTTACTTTTCCATAGCTGTGACACAGTACCCAACATCCACAAATTCAGGGGAGGAAAGGTCTATCTTAGCTCCCAGTTTCAGTAGGTCACAGTCCACTTGGGTGGCCAGCAGCAGTGGGTAGAAGTAGAGATGGAGGCAGCTCCTCCACATCATAAACAGGAAGCCAAGTCCCATTAGCTCCAGTCTTCACTAGTCAAAGAGGAAGGTAGCAGCAGATAATATACTTCTAGGTCCCATCCCAGTTACCTGCTCCGTCTGGATCCATCTGTGGAAGCTGTGACAAGCCTCCACCACACACCTGTAATCCAGTCTACATGCCTGCAGTCCATCCCTCTATACCAGGCCCCAGTCTCCCAACAGCACATGGTTTCAAAGACAATCCATAACATACAAATACATGAGACTTTTGGAGGACATTCCGGATCCAAACCACAATACTCATAAGTTGTTTAGAGTGGCTTTGAACTTAGACCCTCCTACCTCAGTTCCCAGAGAAACCAATGTGTGTGACTTGCTCTTTGCTGTAAATATCCCAAGATTGAAATCGTGATATTGGCCAGATACTGGCCAGAGTCCTTTTGGGGGCCTTCAGGGATGAGTGCTTTCAAGCTTGTTTAAGTTGTTGGCTGTATTCAGTTACTTTCAGTTCTAAAGTTGAGGCCCCATTAGCTTCCTGCCTTTTGGCTGAAGGGCTTTTACTTTTTTAATCTCCACTCTGTCTGTAGTTGTATAGGTGTATTTTTTAAAAACCCACATCTCTGCTGTAAGTTTGTTTTTCTATTTCATTGATTTTTTTCATTTCCTTTTATGTTCTTTGGGTTTAACTTTCTTCCTTTTCTAATATCTGAATGTAAACACATGGCTCAGTCATTTATAATCTTTTGCTTTTCAAGATGAGCTGTTAAAGCTGTATGAATTTCTCAAGACACTTTGTGTTTTCCTGATTTTGTGAGGTAATATTTTATTCATTTCTAAGTGTTTTATATTTCCTTATTACTTCTTTCTGGCTCATTAGCTGTTTGAAAATTCTGTTTGAGATATGTACTTCCAAATAGTGATGTTTTAAAATTTAATTTCATATTGTGGTTAGAGAATGAGTTCTGTGTGGCGTCTGTGTTTAGGAATTGTAAAAAAGTATTGTTTCAATATACTATCATCCTCATAATTAATGTTTTATTCATATTTCGTAAAAATATGTATTTTCTAATTGTTGGATACAAAAGTCCACATATGCAGCATGTCATTGTGTGATAAGTGCATTTTAAAGGTTGCACAGTATTATTTCCTGTATGTAACTTCTGTTTTATTTATGTTGTTGATTTGTTAATAGTGGAAGAAACATGTGAAAATCTGTGATATTCAGTTTGTCAGTTTCTTTTCTGGATCCATTTCCCTTTGTTATATTTTGAGACTATTTTGTTAGGTATAATGTTTAAAAACTTTTGCTGGCAATCTGAGCTCAAAAAGTCATTATGTGGTGACCCTTTCTCTCCTACATGGTAGCTTCCACTTTTGCTAAGTCACTGAGTTGCAGAGACTGGACTTGAACTTCTGGTGCTCCTGCCTCAGCCTCTGAGTGAGGATTATACGTGCAAGCTACCACATTCATCTCATTGATTAATTTTCATACTAGCGTTACTAGAATTGAGCCTAAGTGTTTTGTGCTAGGCCTGTACTTTATCACTGGTCTGTAGCCTCAGCCAATCTTTTTGCTTTTGATTGATCTTTTATAACAGCTATTATTTTTCTTTAATCTTTTTACTTTTTCCTTTTAACATAATTTTTGTCTTTATCTTTTCTTGCTTTAAAAAACAAAACACTTGAAGGGCCAGGGCCATAACTCAGTGGTTAAAGTGGTGTGTCTAGCAAGCAGATGGCTCTGAGTTTGATTCCCCAGCACCACAAATACTGGCGTGGTGGCACATGCTTATAATCCCAGCACTTGGGAAGCTGAGGCAGGAGAATTGCCATGAGTCCCAAGGCCAGCCTGGGTTACATATTGAATTCAGGACTAGCCTGGACCACAGAGTGAGAGAAGCTGCCTTAAAAGTAACTTTTACCCAGAATTCTACAAGAGTTGGCAAAACTTTTGATCCTTCTTTTCTGTCTCCTTTTGTTTCAGTTTACCTTTAATTTTAAATGATTGAATTTTCATATATTTTTTCCCTGGTAGCGGAGATTAAGACCAGAGCCTTTGTAATTTTGAGATCGCCTCTTGCTAACTTGTACAGCGGGCCTTGAATTTACAATCCTGCTTCAACCATCCAGAGTACTGGGATTACGGCATGTGCCTCATGTCCATGTGAGGGTCTTGTTTCAAATTACTTGATTTTCTTCTTTTTGTAAAATGTTTGCCTGCTTATATTTTATCTGTACTGTACTTCCTTTTCAGGGGATTGTGTTTTTAATGATTCCTAGGAAATTTTTTTTTAACTCATTAGGAATACAAGCCATTTGCCAATGGGATGAATTACAAACTTTTTTTATAAGATTGTAATTTGGATTTTGTTCCTTTGTTTTCTTATTGTGCTGTTAGTGTTGTTGCCGGGGGTTAAACCCAGAGCTTTGTGCTTGCTATGCAAGTGCTGTACTGCTGAAGCACTTCCATACCCCTGGGTGTGTTTCATCTGCAAATTTTGCCAGTTTTTATTGTTGCATAATTAATTTTATTGTTTCTTTTGAGATTTCTAAATTTATTTTGTTACTACACATATTTTATTAACTCCTCCTCTGACACAATTAGAAGTGTGTATACTATTTTTTTTCACCAACTATTCATTCTGCTGCTTACTGGCTACTCCATCTCTGTCAGCTTATCTTCAGACACCTCTTTTACTATGGGTTAGTGACTAAATTGCCATGCTTGTTTTGATTTTCTTGTGGAGTTTACTTTTCTGATCTTAGTGTGGCTTTTCATTCATGTGTAGGTTTAATTACTGGAGTATTATAACAGTCTTACTCTATATTGGGATGTTTTCTTATCATTTCTTTGTTTTTCTGTTGCCTGCTTTATCCTTATTTTTCAGGTTGATCAATCTGAGTACCCAAACACAAAAACAGAAACTATGAAATATGAAGTTTTGATACAGAGATTATACATACATAAACTCTCTCTCTCTCTGTCTCTCTCTGTGTGTGTCTCTCTCTGTCTCTCCTCTATCTCTGTCTCTCCTCACTCTAAATTCCAGACTGGTCCAGAACTCACTGTGTAATCTAGACTGGCCTTGAATTTAGCAATCCTCCTGATTCAGCCTCCAGAGTGCTGGGATTCCAGGTTTGTGGCACTATATTTGGTTAAAGTACTGCTGGGGAATTGAACTCATGGCTTTGCACTTGCAAGGCAAGAGCTGTAACTGAGGTGCTATTCCTCCATTCCCTAGGGATTTTGTTAGAGGTAGCAATTAACCTAAGGTAGAACTGTGGGTGGAAGATCAGTGCTAGAGCTTTTGTTTAGCATATATAAGACTGGATTTGATCCCAATCAGTACAAAAGTCAAACCAAACCAAAACACAGCTAAAATGAAAGTAAGCTGACATCTTGATAGTGAATCTCCCTACCCCACAGCATAATACATCCCTCATGGCTTCTGTTTCAGGTCTTTTGTTAAGACTTTGTTCTTTGTTTTAGAACTTACACAATTTTTAAAGTCACTTTTTTCAAATCAAGATGTTTTTAAACTTTTTTGTTTATAAAAATGAAAGTTACTGACTTTTAACGTGATTATATACCTACTTTGCCGCATTTTCTTGGTGTGTACTAGGTTTTGATTGTTTTTTTCTCTTTTTTGTTGAGTGTAATAATAAAACCTTCATGTAATAATTGGTTTACCTTTGGTTTCTAATATTTAAGCTCTACTTTTTGTCCTTTGGCTTTATTGTTTTGACTGGTATTCTTGTATAATGTTAGGTAATAGTGATGATAGTTGGCATCCTGTCTTTTTGCTTACCTGGCAGATGAGGGATAAGGTTAAACATTTTATCATGCACTTTGAAGAAGTATGTTTTTAGAGGCTCTTTTCAGTGAATTTTTATCACTGGATCCTCTCAGTAAACTGCCTTTAACAGAACTTACAGCATGTGTTTATATTTGTTTAATATCACAACTAATTACACCATTTTTTTTTAATTTGCAATACCCACTAACTATATTTGTTACCTGATTTTTACTAAAAATGAGATGTGAGTTTTGTTGGCATTGGGCTTTGCATGATTTCCAGCAGTAGGAAAAGAGTATACCATAGACATTGTGTTTTTGTTCAGCACTTTCTAGGAACACCGTGAATTAAAATCTGACTCAGTAGAATTGAAGTACTTAAGAGTTGCTTAGAATTTGGTTGTTGCTGTGGTTTCAGTCTGGAGTATCCCCCAGAAATCTCACATATTTGGATATAGTGGGATACCTGTGTTGGGAGGTGGGGCCTGGCTGGAAGGGGCAGATGCTTGGAGTATGACCTAGAGGGATTGTGCCAATTTCTTGACATTGGGACATACCCAGGACGGAGCTTTCAGGTGTGTGTTGTTGACTTATGGCCAGGAAGTCAGGGGTACTCATCCTTGTTGTGGTGTCCCAACTGGCAGCTTGAACTGCATTAAAGATGGAAGAAGAAACATTGTTACAGCCTCTTCCTGGGAAAGCTCTGGCCTTACCTTAGTCTCTGGACATTTGCTCCCTCCTCACTTCACTCTGCTTTCTGTCTGCGATGCCGCAAGATCTTTTCTTTGACTAGACCTCTACCATGTGCCTCCCCAAATTGCCAGATGCCCATGAATAGACTGTGTGAGACCTTCTGAAACTATGAGTTAAAATAAATCTTTCCTCCCTTAAGTTGTGGATGTAAAAGTATTCTCTCCCAGCAACTCGTAAGTAATCAGCACAGTCATCTTATCCCTTCTTTGGATTCTGGTTATTGTAAAACTGTAAAGTAGACATTTTGAGAGTAAAGCTATGTTACTTCTCAATAGTATTTTTTTTTTTTTTGATTTAGGTTGCTTTTTTAGTCCCAATAATTTATTAGTGGGAGTCTCTTTTCATCCCATTTTGTTTTGTACATTGATGATAAATTCTTTGTATATGGAGTACGATAGTCTTCAGGTCTGGGAGACTTCCTTAAATCATTTATTTAAATTTTATTTTCTTTGTTCTCTTCTTTTAGAAAAGTTCTAGCTAAGAAAAAGAACTCTTTTTATCTTTTTAATTTTATACTTGTTGGGAATATTTTGTTATTGCTGTCATATTTTTAATAAAGAGTTCTCACAAAAGTGGGGAGGTAGCTCAGAGTTAGAGCACTGTACCTCACATGGTTGAGGCCCTGAGTTTGATCCATAGTCCTGTAGAAATAAAACAAAATCAACCAAAAGATCTTATAAGAGTTTCTTATTTAGTCTGCAATACTTTTAAAGTAGCATTGGTTCTTGTTTCACGAATACCGTATATTCTTTCATTTTTCTGAAGATACCTAACCTTTTTTTGTCAGTTTTTTTCCAATGCATTTCTCATTGGTTTGCAAGTGGCCATAAAATACTTACTTATCTGGATTTCTTCCTTTCATAGTAGGGATATTCTTCAAATGTTTGATGTTCTTAGAATCTTACTAAGAATGGGAAACTCATTAGCAGTAGCTGTATATGTAGCGCTTGTCAACTTTTTAGTCACAAGATTTTGACCAGGTTGTTTTGCATAGGTGTTTTTGGTCTTGATGTCAGATTGTTTGGTCAGCTGCAGTACACCCCTGCTTCCGCTGGGGGCATAGATTGTAACAGTAGGTTGATTGTAAGAAGGTACATTTCCAAACCTACCTTCTGGGCCCCACCCCAAGGAGGAGAATAAAATTGGAAAGTCTCAAAGTTTGGTTTGTAAAACTTGATTTTAGTCCTGATTTTGTAAGCATTTTTCTAATTCTCTGCTTTCCCTTTTTAGAACGTAGCCCTCCAGTCTTTGCCTGGCTAAGAGAGGCATTTGTCCTATGGTGCAAAGTATAGAGGAAATGTCACTGTCTATGTGCTGCTTTTTTTAAAAAAAATCTTTTTTATTTCCTTAAATTTTTGTGTCTTACCTTAATTGCCGTTCCACTATTATGATTCTTTTTGAGGATATGGCAGTATCATTTTGCTTCCTGCCTTTATTCTGAATGTCTCTACTGGTATTTGAGATTCAACTTTGTTTAGTCTCTTGAGTTTGGCAATAACCTTCACTCTACTTTCCAGTGTCTGGTGTTTCTGTTGTTTCCCTTTCTGTTCTTTTTGTCCTAGAGAGTAGTTTTATGAGGACTTGAGAGTTGAATAAATTTATTCATGCATTTGATTCCTGTGGTTTACTGGAAGTCTGGTGCCTGTCTTGAATTTGTCCTGACTTGATCAGGAATTCAGTCTTTAAATTAGTTACACATATTTAGATAACCAGAATTGAGACATTAAGGGTTACAAAAAGTTATATGCTTTTTAGGGTATTTGCATGATAGTTACTTGAAGCATAAAAAAATTGGTAGCTTTTATGTATTATTGGCAATGTGTGAAGATAGTGTTGACTTGATTCTTCTGATGCTGTTGATTTGATATCTTACTTTTCATCACATCCATGTGCTTTGTGGAATGCTGTATTTTTTACTTTCAGGGACTCACTAAGAATCAGCCTATCTGCATTGTGTTTATTTCATTCTCTTTGTTAATAATTTAATAATAAGTGACCAGTAAGACTTTGGAGGAAATTAATTGGAAAGAGGAGGCAGTCACTTTTTGGATCTTCAGGTATTATATGAAGTCATAGTTGTAAATAGCGTAGTGTGATCATTGGAGAGATTATGTCAACTTGAGGCAATCAGGAACCGCACCTGGATTAGAGTTTGGGAACCACTCCTAGACCGGGAATTGAGAACCAGCCTGGATTAGAGTGTGAGTGATTTGTGGACCAGCAAATGAGAGGCCCAACTGTAACTCAGACGATATAAAAAGGAAGAGGAAAGCTCAGGGAAAGCTCTCATCTTCGCAGTTGTCTACGGAGGCCGACTTGCTACACACCACAGATCTTCATTACAGATTTGCTCTAGTCTCGACTTGGGCCGGTCTGCCCATTGCTGATCTTCAGTCGCCAATCTTCAGCCTCTGGTTTTCGCCATTGTTCTTTGAACAACAGAGATCTGCAGGAGACTCTCACTGGCAGTCCTGAACAGGTATTCTACTTTGCAGCTGAGCAGCCATTCAGGCATTCCAGCTTTTGCACTTGCAGGCTGCCATCTTGGACTATCCCAATCCTTGGATTTGTAAGCCTTCTGAATAGATCCTTTTTGTTATAATTTCTGTGAATTTTGCCTTTTGAAAGAACCCAGGCTAATACACATAGCTATTTTCAAACTAAGGATTGTGTGGGAAAAAATATGGAAGGATTTTAAATCTGTGATGGTAGTGTTGAGTTATTAGTTGTGGAGTAGTTCTGTTTTTTTGTGGTGTGAGGTAACAGTTTATCTGATTGTGTTAGAGTGCCAGTCAGAATAACTATTGCTATTCATATTTATCTAAAAAATTACTAAGTAAATATTATGTATTAAAATTACATATATTTGTAAACTGTAAGTCTTTAAGTTGGTAACTATTTTTTACTAAAATATAGTGAATTAGACATTTGTATCATGTCCTTTCATTATTGACCATAATGTGTATGGACCAGACCTGTTAACTCTTTGGTAAAATTGGACATTTTAACTTTGTGTATGATTAAGTTTGACCTAACATGTTAGTGAATCTGGCTCCTAGTACTGATTAAAGAAACATTTTATTTGTTGAAAATGTACATTTACTTCATGAAATTGTTTTTTTTCCCTTGATCTGTGACTTGTCTTACCAGATAATATGAAGCATATGTTTTGGATCTTGGAGTTGCATTTTTAATTAATATTTCAGATGCAAAAGGTGGCAGTTTTAAAGATTGTTTTGTTAGTGGGTATACTTTAAAGCAATTGGCATTTGGTTTTATTTTACAATAGAATTTACTCTTACATGTTTTTTGTTAAAGTAATGTTACCAAAAAATCTCTTACTGAACTATTTGTGGTGAGCTTTTTAAGGATGTTTAAGATTTCACATGCAGTTTAACTGATCACAGATGAAGTTGTAAATTAATACCTCATGAGTGTATTTGACTTCAGGGCATTATTTATGAATCAAAACTGCTTTGTTCCTGTAAACTGTGAAAGGGGCTTAAGCATATGGATTAAAATTGCATAGTGATACTAAAGTACTTATGAAAAGACACTGTAGTTGGATCATTTAAAATGTACTAAAATGTTATGAATAGCCATAAAATGTAATAATTCCCTTAAGCTTTTTAATAGTTATAAGATTTAGTTTTATTCCTTTGTTGGATTTAATCACCTAAATAAAGAAACTGTTTTGTTGCTGTGTAGAGTAATAAGAATAATCACGGACGTAGTATGGTGATGAAAACAGCTGAAATTTCCTATAAGTGTATTTTCATTTTCATTTGAATCATTCTTTTAATAGAAACTCTAGAATGAAAAACTTCGTTGGTGTATTCTAGTGTAAGGTTATACAGTGACAATTATTCAGTATAAAAGCAGATTTTTGGAGTCATTTTAAATTCAAAGTATATGAAAGTCACCTGATATTGAATATTCTTTTCTGGACACGACAAATTGTCAGATATTGGAAAATATGAGAGTAATTGAGAAAGTTGTTTTGGGAGACAGGACAAGTCCTTAATTTACTGAAGCAGAAGCAAGCTTCAATTAGCTTGTTCAGTCAATTAAGCAAACAATAGACAATACTAAAGAACAGTTGTTAGGAAGCATTTGGAACTCTGATCTGTATCACTTTTTTAGGCCCCTCTAATTTCTTAGAAAATTTTGGTACTGTAGAAATTTAGATCTGGAGTGTCCCCCAACAGCCTGGGGTTCCTATGGATACTGTGTAGGGTTGGGATGGCCTGAATGAAAGGGGCAGTTGCTTGGGACTTGACCTGGATGAGTGTGTGTTGGTTCTGCTCTTCCTTCTTCCTGGTCTGTCTGTTCCACCATGCTGTGTGGATCTCTGTCTCCCAGGCAGCTAAAGCTCTAGCTGGGGCCCCACCATGTTATTCCACCATTTTTCAGCCACCCACCCATGAACAGACTGAGACCTTCTGAAACTGTAAGCTACCATAAATCTTTCCTCCCTAAGTTGTACATGTCAGGTATTGAGTCAGAGCAATGAAAAAGTAAGACAGGTGCTTATTTTACAAATGCTCTGTCTTTTGCTATCTTCTTAGTTGTTCTGCTGTGGATGACATTTGTATGACCAGATACCACATTTTCTTAAACGCCTTTGTTTTAACTACCTTTGTGTCCATGTATACACCTCCTTTTATGCACCTCCTTTTATGACTATATTCAGTACCTGGATCCTACTAGGAGCTACTTTAAACAAAACAGAGAACCTCCCCTCCTCACAATGCACCCCCCCCCCCACACACACACACACACACAAACACACACTGTATTGGCTTCCTGTTTGACTCCTTCCTAGCTTCACCTTACTTCCCATCCAGCCTGAATGAGGTGGTCATTTATTTCCGTTACATTCTACCATTCTTAGTTTTCATTCTTTGACTTGGTCAGTTTCTAAATCTGGATCATTTTGTGTGTCTTGCTTCTTACTATTCCAATTAACTTACTTTTTCTTGCTACCCATCTTAGCTTTGTTTGATACCTACTCCTGATAAATTTAGAATCTGGTCGTTTACCATCTTTTAATCACATACAAAATGGACTTCAGATCTTACCCTCGTTTTGACTTTATTCCTTGGTGCTGTCACCTTTCTGTCTCGCATTAAGTGTTATCACACTCTCCTCTCTGGCTTCATTCCTCCCCTGGCACTCTCTTCCCAGTTTTCTATCACAGTCATACATGAGGAATTGGATCCCCCTGCTATGTAAATTAACAGACGCTCCCTTGAGTAGTAATTTTCAGCCTAAGGTGCCAAATCTTCTGGGTCTATGTGTAGTGTTTATTTGGTTTTAAAAACATCCTGATTCTCTTCCATCTTTCTAAGATCTTAAAGGGTCTTTCAAAGGATTTGTTCTAATCTGCCCTGTATGGTGCTGCAAGAGTCATCTTTTAGAAGGAGGGATTTATTGATTTTATAAGTCAAAGTATAATAATTTATTTTTTCCAAGGACTTGACTAGCTACTGAAGTTAGATGAATTCCAAATGTTGCCTTTGAGAAAAATCTTAGTGGTACAGTGTACCTATCATTTACTGGATGTCTAAGTACTAAGCCTTTCATGTATTTATCTGCATAATAGTTTTTCAATGTAGATGTTATTGTCCACTGTGCATATTAGCAGGTGAAATCTCAGAATTCTACATGGTTACTCACATGGTAATTCAATAACTAAGTGATAAGTCTTAGGCTACGTATTTGGAAGTAACTGCTGCGAGCATAGTGGATGGTAATCTGCTTTTGAGTTGGAGGATTGGCAGAGTGACCTTTACAGAGAAGATGCTGCTTTAAGCTGAGTATTAAGATAATTAGGAACTTAGACAAAGTGATGACTGGGGGAAGGTACATGGGGACATGGATATAAGTCTTTTGAAAAATATGAAGATATGAGAGCATTTTAGGGGTACAGCTCAGATTGACTAAAGCGTAATATATGAGTTGGGAATTGAAAGTGACGTATCTAGGGTTTGCTAAATGCTCAAGAGCCTAAGTGTGACCTGGGGAATTTAAGGTGATTGTAGCAGCAATAGAGAGTTCGAACCAGCTTATATTCAGTATAGATATCGAGAAGTATAGTATTTTCAATTAGTGAGAATAATTTTAAATAGGAGAGTTAATTGATTATTTATTGTAGAGATTTGATTGAAAGAGGGCTTATCTGCACTGAAAAAAGACCGTAGATTGTTGGGATAGCTTAAATAAGAAAAAAGAAGGCCCTACTTTGTGGCAATGAAACTGAAGAGAAGAGAGGTAGAAATTGAAGGCTGTGTGGGAGGTAAGATTAACAAATTTAGTTGTGGAAAAAGTGAATAGGTGGAATGATTTTAAAGTGAATTGCACTGGGAAGGTGATTATAACAATCAGAAATGAAAGATAATCATACACAGTACAGAATGTTGGATATTAAGGTTTTAAGACCTTAATAGTCTATGAATAAATATTTGCATAAACCGTTGTCTGAAGAGTCTCCCAGCTTTTTTAGGGAAGAGTGCATGTTAAATGCTTAGCCAGCTGAGTGAGTTGAAACTTTAGTTTATCAGGGATTTACTGATTGCCCACAGTTCCCAAGTATAATCTTCATACTGCAAGAAGAAGCAGAGTAGAATTTCCCGAACTTCATTGCTTAATTGAATCTCTGGAGTTTAAATAGCTCCTGAAATTTTATTTTCAGATAATTCTGAAAACAAACTGATAGTCTGGTTATATCCAGCAAGTTTTCAAGGAGAGAGTTATTCATTGTGGCTTAAAAGTAATTGTATTTGAAGTTAACTTGCCCAGACTATGATTCATAATGTGAGCAAGGACCAGTCAACTGCAGAACTGAGATCTACCTTTTAAACGTTGTGGCAGGTGATTTGCCTGTATTACTACATTGAATGCTCACAAAAGTGCCAATACGAAGTACTTAGTATTACTCTATTTTGTAGATGGAAAACTGAGGCATAGAGACCAGCTTATGGTAGGAACTTTTAAGATTGGAATATAAGGGCCTCCACTTATCCTGGAGCTTAAGATAGAGATCTCAGAATTATATTTTTATCAGTCATCAACAGATACATGAGAGTGAGTGAATACAATGGCTCAAGAGCAATCTCTTGGGTGAGGTGACTCAAGCAAGAGATTAAGTGAATTTACATTAATAGGCTGGCCAGAAAAACAGCAGTCATGGAAAATGAATTAGTCATAAAGGAGGATGTTGTGTCTTTTTATCTAAGTATGTTAACAGTAAATATATCAGTATTGTTGACCGAAAAAGATAAAAAATGTAAAACCTGTTCATATGCAACATAAAAATCAATTCTGAGTACAAATGTAAGATGATGTAAAATTATTTGATGGCAGATATATTTTATCAATACTTTCTTGCTAAGATCCTTGAAATACCTTTTGTGCAGAAACTAAGCAAAAACAGTATGACTCTTGAGAATTATTGGACATGAATATAAAGCGTATTTGAGATTTGGAGAAATAAAATTTAATGTCAAAAATTTCATTTACATTATTTTGAGGGTTAATTATATAAAATTCAGTATTAAAATTGTTTTAGCAACTCATGGAACAGAAAAACATGGCTGATAGGAAATGTTGAAAGCAGAGACAAGATGATTGCTTATTGAAATTTTAAATGATATTCTTAGTAGAAATGATATATATTTATGGTAGCAAGGAAAAAAGTGAACCTAATAAACTGAATGAAATTGTTAAAACTTTAGTATAGAATGACTTATCTGAAAGTCTTACAGTTTTTAGTGAAAAAAATTTTTTTTTGATTCTAGGAAATGAACATAGTGCCTTTGCACCTTAGCCGTTTTGAGAGTCATTTTGAGGCAAGGTCTTGCTGAATTGGTAAATTGCCTTTGCTGGACTGAAACTTGGGGTCCTCTTGCCTCTACCTCCCAGACTGCTGAGATTAGAGACATGCACCATCACTCCTCACCATAGCATTTTAAAAAGACTATGTAGGATGAGTCTTTATTTAGAAACGAAGGACAGAGGGGGAAAAGCTCCCTCTAACTGAGATGGGAGCCCAAGTGGGTTGTCCCCACTGCCAAAAATTAAAATTTCAAACTATTTCAGTGTATTTGAGCTATAAAGTAATACAGTAGAAAATAATATCTAAAATAGGTAGCATCATTTGTTTTTGTTAATATTCATAGAAGGTACTTTATCTGAAATTATTTTCAGAAATTATTTATGTGAAAAGGACATAATGTTTTATAAGTCTCTGTTGCAACTGGTTATGGGGAAAAAACACTTAAAAATTTATGTCAGTAGGTAGGAAAATCCCAGGATATACCAGCTCCCGTATCCCAGTCTTTATCCGTGGTATGGTTGGAAAAAACCATAATATAGTTTAAAGCATGGATTAAACTTCATTGCAATTCAGACATCACACTAAAGTAAAAAACTTTACAAGCATGCATATTTATGTGTCTTCTTCTATGAACATTTCTGTCCTAATCCTGCATTTACCCATTATGGGTGATGATTAAATATTTGCTGTATTGGATTAAACATTATGTCTTTCTGAACTTTGTGAAGATTAGGACCTGACCAGTGATATTTTTGGCACCATAATAAAAGGTGAAATTATTTAACACATATTTGTATTTTTAAAAGGAGCATATTTCCTTCTGATTTTGACTGTTATGTTTTTTGTTCAGGTTTTGGAAGATACATTAAAATAAAAATTAATAAACATCACCAGTACTTCTTCCAAGAACATAATACCTCCTTCCCATTTTGTATTTCCTTCCGTTTAATTTTTGTTTTTGAGAGAGAGAAATACCTGAATAAACTTCTGTCATCTAGCTGTCTTTGAAAATGTTTTTTTTTTAAAAAGCTAAGTCTAACATAAACTTTTGTAATGAATCCTATTTTTATGATTTTTTTTCATTTTTGTATTCTAAAAACATTGAAGAAAAGGAAACCCGGAGTGTGTGATGTCATAGTACACCAGAACATTCACGTCCTTCCACAGCTACGTGGGCAAATAGTTAACTCTTAAAATAGTATTTCTACATCGTTTTAGAATTCTTTGATTCCAAGGAAACCTAACTTACAAACCTTAGGTTATTTTCCCCCACTATTTGTATTAATATACATATGTATTACATAGTATTTACAATGAATTTGGGTATTTCATGCATCATACCAACTTTACGATCCATTCTCATTTTTGACCCTCCCACCCCCTCGCTGTCCCTTCCCCCAACTCACTTCATGTGGTTCTGTAGAATATCTGTGTTCTGGGTTTTCCAAGTCAGAGAGACTCTACAGTACTCAACATGTTAATCTTCTGCACCTAAATCATTTCACTTAAGTCTTCACTCTAATTCAGCTTCCTATTCCTCAAATGGGTCACAGTAGTTAAATCTTGATGCCTCTCTGAATCCAACCCATCCCTTTATTGGAATATTTACCAAAAGTTTCTTTTTCTATATTTTGCTATATCTTTGTTGCTGTTCTTAAACCTGGCCTTACCCACCAGTTCACATTAGAAAATAACTACAAGCATGTAGTTAAAGAGATGAGTAAATTTGGGAAAGAAGAAAAAAAGTTAAATTTCAAATGCCTTAGCTGAATACTGGAAGGTACATGTTTGTACATTCACAGGGTTATCTTTACATCAATCAGTTTTCTTAGGATAAATTTTCATCAGTGACCTAATAAGTGAATTGCTACAATAAAACAAAGTTTAAAACTATATCACATTGCTACATTAAATGAACTTAGGTCTATAGCACATAAATATACTTAAAGAACAGATATGAAGGCAAATTTAGTTATTTCAGAATTTTTTAACTTTCATAACTTATTTACTCATATTTCACTGATTACTAACATACTTTTTTCTCAGCTCATTCTCCTCTAGCTGTTGTCGCTTTTCCTCTGGGGTTATTGGTGTCGCTGGCCTCCCTTTGACTTTCTAAGTTTCCTTTAAGTATTCTCTGCAATACTGGCTCAGTGGCTGCATATTCCTTTAAGCTGTCTATATCCTGAAAAGTTTTAAGTTCTCCCTTTAAATTAAAAGATAATTTTACTGGATGTAGCAGTCTTGGTTGGCATTTATGTTCTTTTAGTGCTTAGATGACATTGCTCCACGATCTCCCGGCTTTTAGAGTCTGATTTGGGAAGTCTGCAGTTATTCTGATGGGCTTGTCTTTGTAGGTGACCTTCTGTTTTTCTCTTACTGCTTTTAGTATTTTCTCTTTTGTTGAGTTTCTAGAATTTTAATTATGTTGTGTCGTGATGAAGATCTCTTCTGATCAAAGTTGTTTGGTGTTCTGTATGCCTGCAATAGTTCCATGTTCATTTCTTTTCTTAGATTTGGGAAATTTTCTTCCATAATTTCATTAAACATGTCCTTTAAGCCTTTTGTTTTGTCCTCAGTCTTCTCCTGGACTCCCATAATTCTGAGGTTCTTTACCCTTGAATCAGCCGTTGTAATGATTCGCTTTCTTTCTTATTTACTTTGTGTTCTTCATGGCCTGTATGTTGCAGCTCAGTCATTTTATTTTCTAGGTCTGACATACTATTCTGAAGTTGTTTAAACTGGTTGCTTATTATTACCTGTGTGTTTTTCGCTTCCTGAATATCTGCGTTCAATTTTTCTATATCTCTGTTGTGTTCTCTAATTTCTTGCATTGTCTTCATTATCTTCTGGTATATTTCTTCTGTGGTCTCCTCTGTTTGCTTTTCAAGGCTTGCTTTTAGCTTAGCTATGTGTTGGTGTAGCTTTTCCACTGTCTGTTTTATGTCCTGCTTTAATACCTGCTTTAATTCAGTGAACATCTGGACCCAGAAGTTATCATCTTTTTTGCCATTTTAATCTTTGGATCCTGCAATTTCAGTATCCCTGGTATCATCTTCTGGGGTGTCAGGTCTTTTTGTAGGAGATTTGTTACCACATTTTCCCATAGTTCTATCTCTGGCTGTCTCTGGTGTGCAGGAAAGAAGGGTTTGGTGAAGGTCCAGTCCTAGATGCCTCTGTAATCCACTGGCCCAAGGGACAGACAGGGAGATGGAATTCCTGGTCCTAGATGCCTCTGGAAGCCTCTGGGGCTCAGGATTGACAGGATGATGCAATTCCCTGGAAGCCTGTATAAACTTCTGGCTCACGGGATGTATGGATGATGGACTTCCTGGTCCTAGATGCCTCTGGCATGCAGGACAGCTGTGACTTGGAACCTGCTGGCGCATGCCAGAGGAACGTAGCAATGATCCCCCTTTTGAGGTGTCTTATTCCCCTGGTCCACTTAGCGAAGCTCTCTGTCTGTCCTGGCTTCCCTCCCCCAGAGTGGGGCTCTCCTCCCTGGGTGCAGAGGTGCCCCTGCGCCGTTCAAGGGATCAGCAGCCTTTTCCCCCTCTTTTTTCCTCTCTGCTGTTTTTGCCAGTTTCTTTCTAGGCCCTGTTTAAGGGTGACCCCCAAAGCCCTGGTGTGCTCTTCTGAGCTTTATTTTATTCTAAAGGGTTCAGTGTTAGGCGCCCCCCCCCCCCACCCTTTTTTTTCCTAAATGGCTCCTGCTAACGTCACCATCTTTGATTGCTGCTGAGCCCTATTTCTGATTTGGGATTCCGGCGCCTTTTCTAGGGGGAGTGCATGCTGCGTGTGTAGTACATACTAACTGCGGGTTGGTGTTTCAGAGGCTGGGGCCGTCAGCTGCCAAAAATTCCCACTTCTCTGGATCATCGCTTACCTCAGGCTGAGGTTCTGGCTCTGGACCTTCCTCCATCTGGTCTATGGATGCCGGCAGCTCAGGGCCATGCCGAGTCAGCTGCTTTTTTCCTCCTCCTCTGATATGACTTCAGGATTTCTGACCCTCCCACAGTCTCCTGTCTGTTGTTGGGGTGCTCCATCCTCTCCCAGCTCCATCAGATGTTCCCCGGCCCATGTGAGTTTTCCTCCCTCTGCAGCTGCCTGCAGCGTCTTCCTGGGATGCTGGGATTTTTTTTTTTTCCTCTGATTTCGATGATCCTTCAGAATTTCTGACCTTCCCCTGGCCCCCTTTCAGTTGATGGGGATGCTCCTCTCTTTTCTAGCTACACTGAACACACTTTTTCTAACTAAATTCTCAACTTTTTAAGTAGGTCGATGTGGAGACATTGTGCACTGCTGTTACTCTGCCACCATCTTGACTGGAAGAAACCTTAGGTTAAAAAAGGAATTCAGTGACTCAAGTCTCCACAATATACAGACACATAGGCTGTCAGTTGGGCCTTAGGAATGACCACCTCGAAGAACTCAAGCTGCAGGGTTTTTTTTTTTTTTCTTTTTCCTTCTATTCTCTCCCCTTTGTTGAGAGTTAGCTTCACTTTCTCCCACCCCTCTTACTTTAACTCACTGTGTTTGCAATGGTTCTGTGCCAGCCTTTCTTACTGTTCAATGTAAAAAAAGTACTGCTGATGAAGTAGTAATTTCAGACTTTTTTGTTATTTATGTACAAAGTAAACATCTAGAACAAATAGTTTGCTTAACATTTTGGTAAAATTTACAAGCCACCTGTGGTAGTTCATGCCTGTATTCTCAGTACTCTGGGAGGCTAAAGTAGGAGGATTGTAAGGTCAAGCCTAGCCAGGACAGTGCAGCAACTTAACAATAATATGTCTCAAAAAAAGAAGTTAGACAGGTCCGAGATGTAGCTTAGCAGGAAGGCTCTGGGTTCAAACCATAGTCCTCCTCCCTTCTCCTCCTGGCTTACATTTACACCGGGTTTCACCAGTCTTTCTCTACAGGGCAACTGGATTAGTTTCTTACTTGCTTAGTGGTTAAAAAGTCTTCCATTTTACACTGTGGACCAGTAGCAAACTTTGGCATTTGTGACCAGTTTTCACATATTAAGTTGTTAAATGCTTTTATGAGAGAGACCATATTTTATGCAAAGAATAAGAAAAATACTCATTTTTATGATTTGTGAACAACTCTGTTCTGCTGGATGCTTACAAGAAATTTGCATCATTCTAGCTTTTCTTCTTCTGATCACCTTACGTGCTAAATGTGGCTTGTTAAGGTGACCCTTTAAGATGGCTCTTTGATTAAAGAGAGGCACTGCATTTCCTAATGTTGTGGAAGAGTTTATATTTAGCTTTTGGTATTTCAAGTTGGAACACTTCATTCTACTGTGCCGTTAGTTAATGAGTCATCTGGAGAAAATGGGCCGCCTCTTGCTTTTAGGACAAGTCTGTAGCAAATAATAATAATAAGTGAAGCTCAGTGGGAGATTTTCTGCCAAATGACAAACTTAAAATGGAAAATGTTTTGCAATGCATTTTATTGCCCATATGTAAAATACGTACTGAAGGATATATAGAAGCATTTTGCTCATTATTGTATTCAGCTGATAGAAACACAAAGTAGCAGCCCTGATGTCACATACAACAGAGAGAAAGTATTTTATACCAAGTATTATGCGAATTATTCCAACTTACAGACAAATGGGGAATCAGCATAATCTCTATAAAATGATTTTATATACAGGGTATACAGTAGTGGTCAAGTCTTGATGTGAATTTTCAATGACTGAAAAAAGTGCTGTTAATATTGAGGTATCAGTGTTTAATCAAATATTTTTGTATTTCATAATACTGTCTCTGTCCTATGTACTTTAGTATGGAAGCTTTATGCAATTAGAGGATCTTTAAGTGTAGATAGTCAGCAGAATATGTAGGCAATGCTGCACCCAGTTTTGGCTGCCTTTGTATTATATGTGTCACACCAATCACATACCTCGGTTTTCTCATCTGCGCAAGATTTTGTTCCTTTTTCTGCAGAGGAGTGAGAAGTTAGAACAACAAGAAAAATCTGTCATACGGGAAGCAGGAAGTTGTAAAGTTGTATAGTTGAGATTTTAAAGTCAAAAAGCCTTTTTTTGAAGAAAGCTTGGCAGATTTTCCTCAGGAGCATGACTAAATCATTAGAGAATACTGTGAGATTTTTTTTCACTTTCATAGTTTTATTTATTTAACATGGTCTTACCTGTTTATCCCCCATCTACCTGCCTGCCTGCCGTAAACTCCTGTGAGCTGTTTGCTATACGAGGAGCAGTCCTTTGCTCATCTCATGCATTTATGGAGTTGTGTGGAATATAGTAGAGGAGGATTGGGGTGGGTTTTTTTTTCCTGTGCCTTACAAGAGGGGTCATTTTGTTTCTTTCTGTGCTTGCCAGTCAATATATAACCCAGTTTGTGCCTCAGAAAGATAGCACTTATCAAGTATCTGTCCCTTTTGTGTGTGGAGGAATCATTTATATGCATTAGAATATGTTCTATATGCATAATTCTGTGTCCTTAATCGTAGCAGTTTTGGGGAGTCAGTCATATTTGAGAGTTTAATCTCTTTTAGCACCTATTTAATGGGCTTGCTTGCATTTTGTTTCTGCTTATATATTTGATACTCTAAATTCAGTGTGTCCAGAACTGACCTCCCAATATTTTCCCCCAAACCTGGACTATCTGCAGACTTCTTTGTTTCAGTTTATCCAAACAACTTTATCCTTATAGTTGTTAGGATAAAACCTTAAACCCATTCTCTCTTTTCTCTCTCTCTCTTGTCACACACACAGACACACACACACACACGTATATATATGTGTGTGTGTGTGTGTGTGTGTATATATATACATACATATATATATATATATATATATATATATATATATATATATATATGTATGTATGTATATATATCCAGCCTTTCAGGAATTCCTGTTGGCATCACTTATGAAATAAAAGTGAAATCTAATCATTATTTCCACAACTAAAGTCATCTTCCCCCTGTTTCCATTTGTGCTACCTTCATCCTTTGCCTAAATTATTGCGAGAGCCTCTCTGTTTTGTTGCCTTCTTTATATTTTCTGCACATAAGACAGGTTGACACTTTAGAAACCTAAGTTGAATAAAGACACTCTGAGATACAGTATGGCATAAAAAATAGTAAAGAAAGGAAATACTTGCAAGTGGAGTGATTGTCCTTCTGTGGAACAAAAAATACCACCTGAAAAATAAGAAACAAAGACATTTACATAGTGGGTGGTTACAGAATTAATACACAAAGATATTTTTAGTGTTTTTTATGTATATGTATAAATATATATGGACAGAATTTATAGACTAACAGCAATATAAATAGAATACAGAGGATATAAAGAAATCAAAAGTGGGATGTATTCCAAAATCAGAGACTTCTTCAAAATTAGGATATCTATTAATATAACTTACAAGGCTTCTCCACCTTTCCAGATTTCTGATGCTTGCTCAGCAACTCTAGACCAGCTAAACCAAGGAACTTCTCTGTTCTCTTAGCTTAGCCTTACCTTTTTCAAAGAAGGCTGAGCATTAACAAGTCTTATTTTCTTCATTGAATTCTGCTCAGTGCCTTGTGGAGCTTTCTTATATCTTATAGTTAATCTTTTAGGATAGTTAATAGGACTTTATATAAAGCTTCTGTTTATCTTACTTTGTATTTTGTCTTTTAATTGGATGAAATTCAATGCAGTATATGAATAGATGTTTAGAATG